>PVKE010011328.1:0-40533 GCA_004027555.1 Craseonycteris thonglongyai | reverse complement strand
GAGGACATCTACTATTACATGTCAAAAAGGAGGACATCTAGGAGGACACTTTTCGAGGGAAGACAGAACTTCCAAAAGGAGGACTGTCCTCCCTACAGGAGGACGGTTGGTCACCTTATCAATGATCCCACTCACCCCAGATGGAAATTATAAAAGACTATTTATTTTAACAAAAGTCTAATCAAGAATATATTTAGAGAGAGCCTACTTAGAATCTCCTTGGGAGGTGCACCTTAAATGATCTGTAATCTCCCAAGTCTGGTGACTTTTGGAACTCCTCATTCTTTTTCTTTTTTAAAATATTTATTCACTTTTGACAGAGAGAGAGAGAGAGAGACAGAGAGAGAACTGAACTGGGGGAGCTCCCCAGTTCAGCATATGGTTCCTCATGGGCCGGGGCCGGGATTCGATCCCTGGTCCCTGGCGCTGCAAAGTGAGCGCTTAACCCACTGAGCCATCCGGCTTCCCCTGGAACTCCTCATTCTTAAACTCCCAATAGCACATGATGTACCTAGTCCGCCCCTCCCTCCTTTATTCTTTCCTTGTCTCCATCCCTCTCTTTCCTTTCTTCCTTCTATGAATTCACTGAGTACCCCATGGGCCACGCACTGGGCTAAATGCTGAGATATAAGGATAAATATGACACAGTCCCAGCTCAGAAGCCCACCTCCAAAGAGCGTATACATAGACTGCAGGAGTCTGATGCAAAAACCTCTAGTGGAGGTCAGAAAGGTGCCCTAAGAGCACAGATGAAAGAGGGACATGAGGTGGGCAAGGTCATTTTAAGGATGAGACTCAGGGCAGCGAAGGCTTTATGAGCAGTTCAGTTCAACAACAAGTGCTGGTAGATGCCATAAAGAAGGTACATGGGCTCCTTAGCCTCAAGGAGCTTAAGATCTAGTAGAAAACTTTGGTCATCATGGCATTACATTCTTGTGGCTCTGCTCTTATCTCTCTGTTCATTCCTGTTAATTACTCTTTGTCTGTCTTCCCTACTTTCTCTGGTCCCTTGAATAAGGCCCGCTCACGGGTCTGCCCGTGGGCCCTGGTATCTCTCTCTCTGTCTGTTCCTTGTCAATGTCCTCCACACCTATGGATTTTGCTATAACCCCCATCAAGATACTTCAGATGTGTTTATATTCCTAGCATGACATGCCTGCCAAAAGAATGAAAGGTTGACTGAAAAAAGTATGACCCTGTTGAGAAGTGCACAGTATTGCATTTTATTTATTAGATCTCGGAAGTATTCTTTTTTCTCAATACAGTGAAATCTATTTTAAATAATCTGGGAAACTGAGGGAAGTGACAAATGTCATCAAAGCTATTAATACTATCAAAAGATAGTCATTTCCAACCAGGGGTTTTGTTACATGCATTCTATTATCTACATTATACTAGGTTAAAACCCGTCATTGTTTAGTAACTTTGTTCACTATAATGAAATATACCGTACCATCCTGGGTGCGAGCAGCCGACCCTGGGTCAGCCCCCTGGCCCTTGCTCAGGACTCAGTTTCCTCGCACAGTGAGGAAGTTGGAGCAGAGCTCTGATGTCCCCTCCTTCGCTGAAGTTATGGGATTCTTGCTCAGATCTTACCTGGAATTAGAAATTATTAACTCCTGGTGAGGACAAAAATGATGATGATTTTTAGTGACTATTTATGGATTACAGGAAAGATCATGTTTCTTTCCATAAGCCTGACTTAGATAGAAAATTAGTATTTCCCACTTATATTTGGGTTATCTTGAATAAATGAACTCTTTGTAACCGTGATGAACACGCCTTCCCTGGGCACTGTGCTGGCTGACCTGCCAATGGGGAGGGATCGAGGGGAGAGGTGACCAAGGCCAGTGGTGGGCAGCGAGGATACCACCCAGCAGGCCCGAGGAGAAGCGGCTTTCTGTTTTTAATTAAAAACACAACTCTTAAAATGCCTCATTCATTTTTTTGTTTTTATAGAATCAAAACACAGGAATTTTTCTTAAATGAAAAACAGAAACAGTTTAAGCTTTTTTTCTTTTTAAGCAAGCAAGTTAAAAAAAGAAGCCCCAGGAAATTGTCCTTTGTAATTCTGCCAGTTTCAATTGTGATCCTTTCTGCAACTAGTATCAGGATAATAATATTTGGTTGAAGAGAAAGAGAAGGAAGTTTCAAGAAGCTGTTTTGCACACATTTCAGTTGTTTGATTGGCTGGTGTCAGGCTAGCCACTGTTACTGAAGTTGCTTTGACAAATGCAAAAAAGAAAACCGTATACAACAATCTCAAGATTTTAAATATCCTAAGTAAGCTCATATATAAACAGACCCTAAAGAACGCCCATGACCATACTTCTAATTATTTTTGACTACTTCTATTAGTGCACAAATTGAAAGGAAGACACAGGTCAGATTTAGATAAAATAAAAGTTAAACAAAATATAGATGAATAGTATTTACTAAGTGCCCATTATTTGCTCTTCAGTTTTGTTGGAACACTTGACATTTTTTTTTTTTTCTAGCTACACCCAGGATCTCATGGAAAGAACCCAACATTTCATCGTTGCAAAGATTATGAAATATGAAGCTTTACTCATGGGTATTCCCTGATATCTCTTTGGTAAACTTGTAGCCTAATAGAAGGTACCAGGAATTAGTGTAAGATATAGTCTAAAAAAGCTATTGTCACTACAAAGATGAAAGCAACTTTGATGATCAAAAAGAAGTCAATAAAAAAAAGGCTGAGAGTGGTTCCTGAATCCTTCCTATTGTTCATTTGGGATTTCTTAATTTCCCTACTCTCAATATATTATGGAATTTTCTGTGTGAAGTTTTGCCATGAATTAGAGCGATGTCAACAAAGTTTTACCTTAAGTCCTATTTTCTCACAAACGGGAGAAGCCCCGATCCTCCAAGGAGCACTGCTTCCTGCTTTTAAGAAGCTTGTCTCCTTTTAGTTACACAGTCCTAGACAGAAGGCGGAACTCAGCTGACCTGCAGTGACAACTAACCCACGCCGATTGCCTTGAACACCACGCTGCCATCTAAAGAGGCATTTTCATCTGTGGCCACATCCGTTCAGCTTCTGTTTCCTGTGCTCTTTGCTGTTCCCTGCCTGTGGAGGGTTAAGCTACTGTACCAGGTGTCTGGAACAGTATGTTTGTTTTCCTGCCATCCTGAATTAACTTACTTCCCCTATCACTGCTATGCAGCTCTTTTCATGAACTAGAAACGCTGTAAATTAAAAGTCATCATAACAGGAACAAAGGTCTGGAATTCAGATAAACCTGGGTTTGAATCCACCTGTACTGTTTACCAGTTCTAGGACCTGGGATGAGTTACTCACCCTCTTTGGGTTTCAGTGTGCCATCTGTGAACTGGGGTGATAATGCTGGCCTTATATGGTCATTACCAGGACAAATGAACGAATACACGTAACATTTCTTATGCCGTGTCTGTATAAGTAGTATCCTATAAGTAGTGTCCTAGTAGTATCTTATTTTGCAATCATATTATTGACCGTACAACACAGACCCTGTACAATATATGTATATGTTTATGTATATCATATCTATACATGCTATACACATGCGTACATGACATGTATATAGAGTATAAGAGAGTAGGAGAGAACTATAAGTGGTCAAATCAATTCGCTAAGTAGTAATACTTGACTGTCCTGTACCTCGTGATTGTGTTTGTAAACAGCTCCGGAGATGAAAAACGTTTCTCTAATAGCCCTACTTCAGTGTTTACTCTTCCCACAAGGTCAAAATGACCCAACTTAACATTCCTGTACTGAATTTACTATGCGACAACGAAAGTAGAAACATCTGTCAGTAACAATGGCATAAAGATTGGTGGCACTTAGAAGAATGTTAGCAATGCTATTAATATAACTTACAGCTGAGGACAATGAACTGTAAAAGGTTTCATTGAGACTTGTGATCTTTACTGATATGTTGTTCACTGTTTAGTTCAAAATGTCAAAATTATTACAAAGAACGATTCATTATAACCACAATAACTAAATGAAAATAATTCTGTCATTTGAAAATTAAATAGATCATTAGCTATTGTCACAGCCAGATTATTCTGGTTGTATTAGATTTGTTTTATTAATATAATGGAAAAAAAGGGGGGGAAACAAAAATTCAAATGACAATGATTTATGTCTCTAAGTACAATAGTGTCCATTTATTTTAATATGATGACCTCGCAGACACTGTTGGCTGCCTACCAGCAGCCAGTCTTCCTCTTCCTTGTGCAGGTTATCCTTCCTTTCTCCTGATTCCATTACCAGCAGGTAGACCCTGATTGGTCTAGGCTGGTTTTTGGTACCCTCAGTCCTCTTGCCAGGGATTGGACATGCCAGGCTGAGCGTGTGACCTGTTCTAGCCAATGAGATGGAAAGGGCTCTGTGTGTGTGTGTGTGTGTGTGTGTGTGTGTGTGTACACACACGAATGCACAGGTGAGGGGCTGGGAAAGTCGCCTTCCTCCTTATAAGGGAACCACAGAAGCAGTCAGTCCTTTTCTGCCTCTGGTTATTTCCAGAGGCGCCTGGAATTGCCTTTAGGATGAAGTCAACAGAGGAGGAAGAGCCACAAGAACGTCAGAGCAGCAAGCCAGGGTCCCCAGGCCCTCTGCCCAGAGCCTGCCCTACCTACAGACTTCTGGTGTTGTGAGGTAATAACTCCCTTTGTTGTTGGTGCCAACTAGGACTGCAGTACTGTGACTTGGAGCCAGAGCACCCAGTGGAGACAGAAAATACAGAGCTCCTCGACTTGAAGCAAGTAAACAAACCAACTGGCCAAGCGGGGGGGGGGGGGACGTACCTGTTCCTGTGACTCCAATTCCTTGTGCTGCAGTTTCTTCTCCACACATCGCACTTGGTTAGAGCGGTTTTCTAGCTCATCTTGTAAAGCCTGAAATGGTGTAAGACAAACACATAAACACTAAAAATGAGCACCCTTGAAAAAAAAAGTTTCACTGCCTAAACTGGCATTAAATAAACCTCAGATCTTTAGCCTACTACTGTTGTTCCAAAGAGTTCAGGCAAACAAAACCGGATTTTAAATGTCAGGCCCAGATGTTTTCTAATTTAGGCCTAACTAGTATAAAAAATTCCAACTTACAAAACAGACACATTAGTAGGTGTCAATTTATTTTATAAAGAGGTCTCTTATATTTCTAGCATAGAACCACAAGCATGCTAACGCATAAAGCTGCTTCTGATTAAAACAGCTCTATCGGGACACCTGCAAGGCACACCTATCACTTTGAAAAGTATTGTGACAGCTAGGAATGGTGATATTGGACCAACACAACATTTTTCAAAATTATACTACGGTAAGTTGAGAGACTGACAGTGACCTTAAAGGAATTTCTCTACTAAGTCACTGAGGATTGTGTAGAATTTGAGGCACCTGTGAGAAGTACAGAGAGATATATATCCAAGTAGCTGTTGGAAATAATGTGCAGGTTAATATGGGGGAACTTGCAAACCACAAAGGCCAATCATTATTGCATCAATTACTATTTTACGTGAAGAGGTGACCTTGAAAAACAACAGGATTCATTAAACAGCCTAATACGCTTATGATACATAGAAAGCTACAGTGAGCAGAACACATGGATGATAACTACAAGAATGGCAACTAAATTCTCAAAAGAAAGTTCATTTACTCATGACTGTTGAGATTCTGCTATACGTTAAGAACCTATTATGGTTAGGAGTGGTGGAAGGAAACAGACAAAAACATTCCCTGCTTTCATGAAGCTTATATTATATGGGGTGTGTGGGGGGGGAGCAGACTAATAAGCAAAGAGTAAGTAAAGCATATGTCAATGGTAAGTGCAGAAGAAAAAGCAAGCAGGGAAGGAAGGTATTCTGTGGCAGGAAGAGGTGCTGCAATTTTCAACAAATGGCCCAAGAAGGCCTAACTGAGCAAAGACCTAAAGGAGAAGAGAGCAAGTCACACAGATTGTGGGAAGACCTTTCCAAGCAGGGGACACTGTATGTGCAAAGACCCTGAGGTGGCACATGGAGGAAACCAAAGAGGCCAGGGTAGGGAGTGAGCACAGGTGAATGACAGTGTCAGGGACAGAACAGGGCTGAAGTCACCGTGGGCCACATGAAGCCTCACAGGGCAGTTCAGAACTTTAGATTTTATTCAGAGGTAGGCGGAAGCTATTGCAGGGCTGTGGGTAGAGGTTGCTTCAGTTGTTATGAGAAACACACTGAAGAGGGGATCGGGGCAGAAGCAGGGAGGCAGGGCAGAGGCCATTGAAATATACTGGGGAAAAATGATGGAGAACTGGACCAGGGCAGTAGCTGAGAGGCAGGAAAGAGTCAGATTCCCCACACATTTGAAGATAGAAATGACAGCCCCGAGGCTTGGACACGGAGCACGAAAACTAAAGCGGACCCCAAGGATTCTGGTTTGAGCAGGTAGAAGCACGCCGTTGGGGAAGGTTATCAGTATTATCAAAACAGAAGTGAAATTACATTTGATTTTCAAAAAAGTACCCCTTTTCAAATTTGCTCATAGTTTAATGAAAGATATAAAACATGTGATCTTTCTAAGGTTAATCAGAGAAAGCAGTATGACTAGAAATTATTTTATTACCTACTAAAAATCAGCTTAAAAAACTGAAGAGAAACCAAATAATATTCCACTTTCACAAAAGTTAAAATGTACTAGATGAAAAGAAAATGACAGTTTATACTGGCAGCTGTCCCTGGTCTCATATTCTAAAAATTTATTAGGCCACTAGATTCCCAACCTCAGAATTTGACATAAGGACTATGTGAAAATGACCACAATTACCCAATAAGTACAAGCCAGTTCTCAGGAACTTTAAGTTGTGGCTTCTTTATTAAGAAACCTTCAAATCTGACACACACACAAATCACAGCTCTTAGTTTATTCCTGAGAAAAGCCCAAGATAATTAAAGAACAAAATGCCCAACACTGGGTCAACACCCCCAGCCCCCAAACCCAACTGGCACCGTTACACTGTTTATTTTGCAAAATTGTTCCTCCCCTCTTAGCTCTGCTGTGTTAACTGCATCACGGTTGAAAAGGCCGTTCTTTTCTTCCAAGGAACTTGCCTTTAAATGCCATGGAAGTGAGCCTGCTATTGGAAGTTTCGTGGTGCCGGCTTTCCGGATGCTCTGGGTGGGTAGGGAACACAGACTGACACTTTGCAGAAGAAAAATGGAATTGACATGGTACGCTTTACGGAAACAATGAGGGCATACCACGCTCTTTAAAAGGAGCAGGTTACAGGATAACTTGATTTGTTTATTTAAAATACGAAAATGCTTAGAGCAAATTAAAGGGTAGAAGATGTCACACGTTCATGGACTTCCCAGGGTGAGCAGCCCTGATAGCGAATGTACCCACGCAATGGCACCTGTGACAACACTAGAAGCTTTTCTTTTGATTTGGGGGGTAAAATGTGCATTACAGTTCATGTATTCACATGAATTTTTTTTTTTTTTGACAGAAAGAGAGAGAGATACAGAGACAGAGACAGCTAGAGAACCGAACTGTGGGAACTCCCCAGTTCAGCATGTGGGTCCGCCTGGGCCGGAGCCGGGATTCGATCCTTGGTCCCTGGGGCTGCAAAGTGAGCACTTAACCCACTGAGCCATCCCGGCTTCCCCTTTTCTCATAAAATTTATAAACATGATTCAAACAAGCCACTCAACCTGCAAAACTATGCACTAAGGAATTATGGGTAGTAGTAGCCTTATTAAAAACCAGTTTCTCTTGTAGTTGGGAATCAATTAAACAAACATGAAATGATGGCAGATACATACCTTTTCATAATAAATAAATAAATAAATAAATAAATAAATAAACAAAAGTTCATTTCAATTATAAAGCGGTGAAAGTGTTATTTACTAAGGAAAACACCATTGGAAGGGGGAAATACTGTGTCATAATGACAGAAAGGTATAATCAAAATGCTCCCAGTGTACATAGCATATGACAGAGAGGCTTTTGGACTTAGGGTTTTAGTAGGGTTTTAGACCAGAAGTCTTTCTAGAAAATTCTGACCTTGCCTTTGGCCAACATCTCAGCCAGCTCCGTGGACGGGAGGTGGGGCGTGGGCATCCATTCTGGCAAGGGAGAGCTCTGATCTCACTACCCTTTCCCCATTGGCTGTCTGAGCTCAGACATTTGTCTTGAGCTCAGAACCCAGAACATCTGTACTCCAGGTTCTTACCAGAGAGACAATCTCAAACTCTAGTTCCGCATCTTTACCAAAACCTCAGTTGTGAGAAATTTGGAAAAGTCCACTCGCATATCCACACAGAATCAACAGTATAGAAGTCACTCTTCCCTTGAGTCCCTTGCCTGGAAACTTGTCAGCTGAGTGAACACCAGAGGCACTTAACTTGCACAGTCTGTGTTACTCAGACTGCAGCACTGGGCCCTCCCACGTTCTAAGCGTTTTCAAAGCAGTTCTCACTGACAGGAAATTAGTGTGCTTTACACTGATAGTCTGCCTCAGCCTGTGTTGCCAGCTCTAGCCTTTCCGCAAATTATCACTGTTATACCTCTGGGGACATTCTTCTGGGTCTATCATCCATTGAGGGGCAAAGGGCCAAAGGATCCCTTCCATGGTCTGGTTGCTTGAAACATGTTCCACACATTCTCTGGGAAGTGGAAACCTTGAATGCCATAGTGTTCTTTTATTTAAAGGGACCAGATTCAAGTATATGCAAGCAAAGAGGCCGTGGATTAAGTTTGGTCCCCCATAAATACGCAACTGGGGATCCTTCAAGTCGTCCTGTGGTTCTGAGACAAGGAAGATGATGGCCTCTGCTTGGTGAAAGGCAGAAGGGGCCTTGTGAGCAGTGAGCTCTGCATCGCTGAGGGGACTAACAAGAAAAAACAAGCATGTGTGTGCTAAAGATGCTGCCAATGCTCAGGCAGCCTAGCACATGGACAGACACTGGCGAAGCTGAGAGACGGCAGCTGGGGGTGCCGTGGACTAATCTCTCTACTTTTGTGTATGTTTGAAAGTTTCCATAATAAAAAGTTAAAAAAAAATTTTTTTTAAAGCTTTTCCTACTTCAAACACATGAAGTCACCATATCCTTCCTTTCATGAGGTTTGAATTTACTGTCTTCAGAGAAAACAGATGATTCATTCATCGTTCAGTGGGTAGGAGGGATGGACAAGGATTTCCCTGTGTATATTTTGGACATAAAGTGAAGGAAGCTAGGAGTGGAATGTGCATATTTGGGCCTCAGGAGAAGATAACTGGTAAGGGAAGGCTTATTTGTATCTTTATTGAAATATAATTTACATACTGTAAAATGCCAAGTCTTTTTAAAAATGGTAATGGCCTGCTTTTCTTTGAAAACATGCAATATGATTTAAAAGTTTGTGTCATAAAGTATTTGTTATGATTATAAAATCTTGATATTAAAAACCAGCTTCCACTGATTGGCGTGCCCTTCACACAGAAATGACACCTGACCTGTAACCACAGTGAAGTCACACTACTTATACAGGGGAAATAAGGGTGACTCTAAATGAAACCTTAATTGCCTTTTTAATAATGTCTACGTTTGTTTAAGTAGCATTACTTCAATTCCGTTTATACATGGTGCCGACAATATGTCTTGATGAGTAAGTTTTCTTTGATGTGTAAATTGACACAGAAACAGCACATTTTTTCCCCCTACAATTGCTAACTGAAAGTTAAAGGAAAATTAAATAAAAGCAACAAAATCTGTTACGTCAGATTTGTAGACTTGTTATTACTACCATTTTTAAGTCACATATTAAACAACTAGGGTACAGCAACAAGACCAGCATCAGATGAGGGGACACTATTTGGGGCCAAGGCAGATGACACAGTGGCAGGGGGTGACATTTCTACTGGGTGGTCTCACTGGCTATTTACAGAGGCCACCATAGCATCCATTTTATTTTTATGTTTTGTTTTTTTTTTCAAATAGGCTAAATCTACTAACAAAAGTAACAAGTCTTCAACTAAAATGCCAGTCAAGATTTCTTTTAAAGTGATTTCTTCACTCAGACTTTTTCAGGATGAATAACAAACCATAAAAAAGGTTTATGAGTGATTCTACAGTAACAGAGATGGCTTCATACTATAGATCTGAAGAAAATCAGTTTCTGCAGAGGCCACTCATGTATTCAAAACACAACAGTATCATTTCTTTTCTTTATGGCTTACATTCAGATTTTTAATTTTTTTTTTTCACATTCCAAGCAAGCACTTTTTTTAAACCCTCATAATTCAGTCTCTTGCGATATTGGTATGAAGAACAGGAGATCTTTGGGGGGTTTAACCCACCTACATATGTTACTCTTCACATAAAGCAAAATTCCTTTCAGGTGGAAACTTTTTAGTTGTTGCAACAAAACACATGTCTGAGAAACTGCACTTTAATACAAGCTATTGCTATGGTCCTTATTGGGCTACTTGATGTAACATAAAAGACAAAAAAAAAAAAAAATACTGTGGACAAAATAAAACATAAGAGTAGTGTTTTTGTCAAAGAATAAGAAAGTTCTCAGTTTTTCTCTATTCTCTCTCACCTATTTTCAGTCCTTTAAAGTTCCCAAATAATTTCCTTTAAAAGTCCTAAAAGTGCACTTTTTGAAAAGTTCATGTTTCCTGGTCTTAACAAAGGTTCCAGGAAAAGAAATCATGTTCTTGCAAGACTTTGATGATCTAAGGAAGCTGGAATCTCCTAAGGCACCTCATTAATGTTTCCCTCGTCACGCAAACGACCATCCAGACATTGCCCACATCTCCTCTTAAAGTAGCTGTTATATTTCTACTCGGGAAATGCAAAGAACATTCTACCCACCTCCCACCCCACAGTCATCCAGCTTCACTTGTGAACATGTTCTCCTCTCAAGTGGTAGAAATCTAGGATCGAGTTCAAGAACCACAGCTAGGGGTTGTCAGGACGACAGGAATTTCCTCATTTGGCCCCTGTGATAACCGCTTAGCCTTGAGCTCAGTCTCTACGGAGCAAGAGTGTTAGCTGTGAAGGCCTCGCAGACCACCCCTCTTCCGTGCAAGCCCAGACGTGGGAGGCACCCCCAGAAGTCATTCGCCTAAATCTTGATTTTCTTACATGGCTAATCATTCACACATGTGATGCCCTGAGCCTGCAGCATCATTCCAGTTTCCTTCCAACAAACCACGAATTTCTCCTCTATTAAAACTGAAGTCAAGATTCATTTCTTCCATGAAACACTTCAAATCTCGATTGCCAGAAAACTCACATTTCTCAGCAAGTCATTACATCCCCATATAACATTTTTACAAACCTTTTTGTATTATGAATTTATCTGACTTTTCCCCTCATTTTAGACTATGAGCTTCACAAGGGGAGCAACTCTCCCCCTTATTTTTAATGTGATCTCTGAAATGCTTGGGGAACTGCTGATATTATGAGAGTAGTATTTACTGGTAACATTAACCAATTATATAAAGATCAAGTTGCCTTTTATGAAACAGTTGGGGTATTCCCACTAAAATTTCTCCAGATTTCTTCTTTTCCCCCTTCAAACGACAAACTACACTGAACCTTACGCTGTCCCTAGATAAAAATACGTCCTATCCAGTTTGCTCCATCAGATGTCAGAAGGGGTGTCCCTTCTTGTTGATGCCTGACTTGGTGTCCTCATCCCCTATCTTTTTTCAGATTCTAAGGAGACAGTCACACCTGTGGATCTCGTCCTCTTGGTGTCTAAACGAGCACACCTGTGTTTAGACACCTGTGTTTCTGCCCCTCTAGAAACTGGTCTCCTCGCTGTTCTGAGGTCGTATGGGAGAAACCTATGTTGCATGGGAAGACACCGTTAAGGTCCCTTTAGCCCTGACTTTCCTTTATTCGATGATGGCCACATTTTTCAAGCCTTTTACTACATTACCCACACTTCTCCCTCATCCTAATTCTTCCCTCATCTGAAACCTAACTTTGATCTCCAACGCCTTGTTAAACTTGCTCTCCATGAAGTTAGCAATGGCCCTCTGATTGACAAGCCAATGGCCTTTTCCACATCTTATTCTCCTTGACCTCGCTGTAGCCTGAACACCGTTAGAACCCTCTCCTTCCAGAAATGTTTCCTTTTGACACCTCCTTCCTCCGCAGGCTTCTTTCTTGCCCCTCCTCCTCCTCCTCTTCTTCGCTTTTCCTGTGGATATTTCCCAAACAAGGTTCTTATCTCTCCACACTTCTCTTTAAACACTATCTGTAGGGAAAGGCGTGGGCGCACGGGCAGCAAGGGTGGTTGGCTGCGCAGGAGGGACAACAAGCAGAGATGGCACTGAACGAACCCTGCCAGGCTGCCTGGGGTTCTCTGGAAGGACCCTGTGGGCCAGGAGCACTTGAGCGTTTATCCGGTAGCAAGGGAGAGCCACAGAAAGGCCGAAGGTGATCGGATAGAAAATACAGGAGGAACGTTCAGGTAGCAATGTAGACAGCGGCAGGAGGCCCGCTGGAGGCTTAGAGTCCTGGCAAGACATGGGGGTGAATCTATGGGACAGGACGAGGGAAAGGATCCATTCACACTCCGCTCTCTCCATGTACACCAGCAAACCAGGCCCGGGAAAACGTGCCCGTGCGCTTCATCGTTTGTGAAAAGGTCAGACACAAGCATTTGGCCAAAGCTTGGGAATACAGAATGAGGCAAAACACGTTAAATTTCAAGTAAGTGAGAGATGATTTGGATGTTCTAAAAAATAAAAATAATAAAAAGGAATCACAATTTTATAGCCTGTGTAACATAACGATGCAGGAGAATCTGCCTTAGAAGTTCACTGTGTCACAGCAGAGAGACCATTAGGAGGTCACTGCATTGTCACATAGGACACAATCTTGGCTTGGCCTAGAGGAGGCTAGGAGTGATGGGCATGGGGTGTTTGTTTACACATGGGGACAGCAGTAGAGTTGGAAGGCAGAACTACTGGTAACAGGATGGATGTGCCACGTATGAGAGAGGAAGCTCTATGAAATGACCACGAGGCTCCCAGCCTAGGCGGCTGTGTTGTCATTAACTACGGCAGGGAACACAACAGAATTAGAATACACAAAAAGGACGCAGGGATGTGGGGTGGCTCAGTGAGTGGAGCCCTCGTCTTGAAGCCCCGAGGTCCGAGGATGGAATCCTGGCCCTGGCCCGTTCGGACCCATGTGCTGGGCTTGGGTGTGTCCCCCCAGTTCGGTTTCTGCTAAGGTGAGCTTCCCATGTGGGAGGCCCCCGGCCTGGTTCCTGCCCTGCACAGCCCTGCGCCCACCTATGGAGTGAATCTAGATTGAAAACTGACGCACAACTATGGAGACTGCTCTGGGCTTCTCCCCTTCTCCCCTTCTCTCTGTCAAAAACAGTAATAAAAATAATTTTTTTTTGTTTAAAGAAACAGAACGAGAAAAGTAAGTTTCTGTGTGACACAGATCCAACAGTAACGTAATGTCAATGGCTTAACATCTGAGTATGGCGCCAAAGGAGAAAGAGTGGAAGAAGAGTTTGGGGCAGAAAGATCATGAGTGTGGTTTTACGGCCATTGAGTCTGAATACATCACCATGACACTCAGCTTTCTCTGCCAATGGGCTTGAAACACTAGTTCTAACGAGGGTTTTCCTGCTGATGATCCCTAAAGCTCATCTTCACATCCACTGTCTCCCAAGTCCTCTGACTTGACACCTTCAACTGTCTCTCTTCTGTCTGTACACAGCGGCCTCACTGTCATCTCAAACTTATCACAGCAAGACCAAAGTCATGGTTTCCCTTTCAACCAGCTTCCCTCCCCACTGCCCTGCTAACCAGTGACAAAGCCATTCTTTCAGTCACCTGGGTTTCAGTCTCAGTCACCTGGGAGTCCTCTCTCATTCAGTTCTCACTCCTAGTTAGTTGCCTGAATTCCTTCCATTTCTATTTGAAATGACTCTTATCTAGGTCTTCACTTTTGTACACCAGGATTCCATACTTTTTCCCAGCTGTGTCATCCTGCATACCACTGAAGACAAATCTTTCTCAAAGACAACCTTTTTATGTCATTCTCCATCTCCCAAAACATAAGGGCCTAACGGTCTCTTCCCTCATGAAGGGGAAGATTCTCTCAGCTAGTTCGGAGCCTCTTCATAATCTTCCTTGCTACGCTCGGCATTCTAACGCAAAGGTAGCACGCGCGTTCCTATGTGTCAAGCTCAGTGATGGGGGCTTTCAACACTCCCCCCCTTCCTTTCCCAGTTACCCTCTGAGACAGAACCTCACTTTACAGGAAGCAGCTCCGGCCCCTAAGGTTGCGCAAGGCTGTCTAGCTGGACAGCCATGAAGAGAGGACACGGCCCAGGTCAACAGGCTGCAGAGAAGGAAACGGCGGTACCTGGGCACTTGGCTCTTCTGCCCCGCAGCCTCCGGGAGGCTTCTCTCTGCACTGCCCTGGGGGCCTTCGTTCTTTCCTTCATTTATCTAGAACTCCTTCTTCCGCCTATGCTAACGCTGCCTTCCTTCAAAAGCCTCCCATGAATCCTGATGATGTTGCTGTGGTTTTAAGACACAGAGTCAGTCTTTAATGTAACAAATTAAAATGTATGCAAAGCAACAGGAAAAATAAGTTTCTTTGCGTCACAGATTTAACAGTAATAAGGATGCCAATGGCTTGCCCTTTAGAGTGTAGTAGCCCAAAAAGGGGGGGAGGGGGTCTGACACAGCATTGTGCATTGAATTACATCCTCCAGAAAGAATATGTGGGAGCCCTAACCCAAGCTTGTTCAACCCACAGTCCATGGCGGCACGCAGCCCAGGACAGTGTGGAATGCAGCCCAACACACATTCGTAAACTTTTTAAAACACTGAGATTTTTTTTTTCATAGCTCATCAGCTATCGTTAGGGTTAGTACATTTTATGTGTGGCCCAGGGAAGCCCAAAAGTTGGACATTCCTACCCTAACCCCTAGTACCTCAGAATGTGACCTTATTTGGAAGTAAGGTCACTGCAGATGTAATCAGTTAAGATGAGGTCATTCTAGAGTGGACCTTAAATCCAATGAGGCATAAGAGCATTTTATAAGAAGAGGAGAGACCCACAGGAAGAGGTTGGCCACAAGATGACAAAGGCAGAGATTGGAGAGTGACACATCTACAGGCCAAGGAGAACCAAAGACGACTGGGAAACACAGACGCTAGAAGAGGCAAGAAGACTTTTCTCTAGTCTAGAGCCTTCAGAGGAAGTGTACCTGCTGACACTTCTACTTCAGCGTCCAGAACGATGAGACAATAACTTTCTGTTGTTTTAAGCCACCCAGTCCCAGCAGTATCCTCATTATGAAACAATCTGGAAAATGGCATTAGGGGAGTTGGCACATTCCTAGATGATGAAAGAGAAAATGTCCCAGGTGTGGAGGTAGAGGGCCTTAGGTGAGTCTCTTTCCAGCACCTCCACATTCATATCGGGGATGAAAATTCTATATGCCAGATCAAGTGTTTAACTTTTTTTTTAACCTTATGATACTGTGCTATCTGGAGCCAATACTTACTTATGAAGGAAGAAGTTTAAAACTTTCCATTTAAACCACTTAGAATGAGAGGATTTGCAAAGATCCTGTTTAATGTTCAGCTGACACATTGTCAAAAACATTTATCATGCAACCTTTTGAAGTTTCTTCCACTCCCTCTTAGTGATTAAAGCTTGGATTGCAGTTAGTTATCAACAATACAGTGGACACATGAGAGTGTGTTTGTAGTCGGACTTTCGGTTTGATTTCTGAACTACTGAGAAAAAATTAAATTCTCCCGATCAGAACAATGATTAGTGACCTAGTTTTCATGCTGAATGCACAACACAGTTGATTTCTGATATCACCTCTAGTTGGGACCTAGGGACAATGCTTGGAAATTTCACTGAAGTGCTTTACAGAGGTCCAAATTGTAAGCATCTCCCGATACAAGAATGTGCCACTTGAAGCCAGGCTGTCATTCTTTCAGGGCGAACTAGGAAATAGTGACCTAGTACTGAGATTTCTCTGGCAACTTAATTCCTAAGATGAACTTTTTCACATTAAGAATACCTCTAGTTTACATTTTTGCAAGAGGAATCAAAACTCTTTATAGATATTTCAATTGGCTAATATTTTTAAAGTACATACAATGTGACAGATATCACATAGAAAGCAAAATGCTGGCTAAGGCATGGTCTGACCTTCTAAGGAGCTTAAACTATCGTAGAGAGTATGAGATAAGGACAAAAAGCAGCGAGCACAGTCTGAAGTGTCCAATTGAGAGAACAAAAGGAAAACGGAAGTACAGAGGAAGAAGTTCAATGACACCACAAAGAAGCAAGCAGATTAATGCAGAATGTGGGACATTCCACAGGACACAGGACTGGGTTTTCACAAGAAGTCAGTAGCAAGGAATAGAGAGTAAGGGTCTAATTTATATTGAAGAAGACAATATATATACATAACAACCAAATATAATTTCAGAATAGTGTTTGGATTCTGATTCAGACAAATCACGTATAAAATGGCACGTTAAAGTCAACTGGAAATATCAATTATGAAGCAGATATTAGATGATTCTAAGAGATGACTGTGGATTTTCTTAGGTATGATGTCTGAGCGGTGGCCATGTGAGACAATGTCCACATTTGCTAGGAGGCATTCTAGAGTCCATGAGGTGAAAGGACATGCCATCTGCCATTTGCTTTGAAATACTTCAGCGCCAATAAAAGGGAGACAGGAGAATGTACACGTGGCCAAATCGGCATAAGTGCTGAAGCTGGGTGATAAATGCGTGGAGATTCCAAGAACTGTATGCTCGACTTTTGGGTATGTTTGAAAATTTTCATAATAAACTGGAAAAAATAAAGTCCATATACAGTAAAATGATAGGGTTGAGTGGGGGGAGTCTTCAGATAGGAAGTGGCATCTGGGACAAATCGGAATAAGAGCTACAATTTTGACAGGCAGAAGGTGGGAAGGGGGAAGAACTGCCTGCTAGAGAAACAGCACTTGCAAAAGGGAGTAAGAGAAAAGTGCTGTCACGAGGAACAGCTGCTGGAACAGAGGAAGGGAGGCAGGTGGGAAGGGAGGTGGGGTGAGAGCACAGGGCTGCCAGGCCAGGCTGAGTTTATACTTTGCTGGGAGGACAGGGACTTGTGTGCAGTGCTGAAGCTCCAGAAAGGTACCCATAGTTACCTCACAGGCATCAACAGCACATGCCCCAGGCACAGCAGGTACAACGCTGGACATACTACCGGCCTCCCTCCTTTCTTCCCCTGCGCCCGCCCTGTGCTCAGTTAACAGGTATGTACCTAAAGCCCACTGAGCTCCAAGAACAATTCCTGAGATGCTGCAGGTGAAAGAAATCAGGGCGTGAAATGAGTGGTTCTTGCCCTCACAGGGTAATTTTGGTATTTTTTTCACCGTAAGTCATGGATAAGACACACAGAAGATGAATATCAGGACAAAAAATAAACACTCCTTTGCCCAATTCTTTTAAGTCTCTGGAGAGGCTGAAGTGTTCTGTATTTATAGATCAGGTGGAAAGTAGCCTGGAGAGAATGAGGTCTAATAGTGCTTCTACCTCAGGCAGGAATCATTCCAAAGCCCTTTGAAATAGGCATATTAGAAATGTATGCAAAAGTAATCTAAAACCGGACAGGGCTACCGTATCACCATCCCATTGCGTAGTTTCCGCCCTCTTCCATCTGACTGGCAAAGCCCAGACAAACATATAATTTCCGCTGTGCCATGAAACCCTTCAAAAGGGTTGTGAGCAACAAAAAAAGCCTGCTTTCTCACCGACAAATGCAAATAGTGGCCCAAATAGTCCTGGGGAGTAAGCTGGGTGAGAGCTGTCTGGGCCCTGCTCCCATTTTCCCCATTGGTGAGAAGGTGTGAGCAAGTCTCTCATCTCACGGTGGGTGCTAAGGATGACATTCAAAAGCAAGGGCTGGTCGGGGCTCAGAGCTGGGCTATGAGCAGCGCAGAACTACAAGGAAGCCTGTGGTCCTGCAAAAGTCACCAATGCCAGGCTGCATCAGCTCACGCTGCGTCAGAAAGGAGGTGAACGGGGGCACAGACACTATGCAAGGCAGATGCAAGGCACAAAATAAATGGGAAACACATCCAAAGTATTCCAAGTATAGTACACTGACAACCTAAAGCATGCTATGCTCTCCATACATCAACCATTCTCACTTTCCTGCGTGCTTTCCTGGTTCTGAGCTCTACAGTAAGGTTGGTAGATGACATATGGCCATGAAGTATTCCAGTAGCTTTACAGAAGTGCGTAATGGAAGACGTGAGTTGAGTATGGCTCTCTAGCTAGTGGTCTGGGGTGTGACCAGGTATGTGTACAATTAGAACCTGCTGATATAATTAAAATTATCACATGGCCTTCTGAAATTGCTGTTTTTATTTTGGGGAACTACACATCCAAATCTGCAAAGGATACAAATTATATTAACTTTAGAAACAAAAACAGAAGGAAATCTAAATATAGCCATTTAAGGAAAACCTATACCGTCTAAAGAACAATTTAGAAGTTATTTTAAGAGCTATACCAATTGTGGCGTTAAACATTGGTTTCTATAAAACACACTCAAGTGATGGAAAGTTTTATGAAAATAGTCAACTTCTATCCCTCAAATACTTTAATAACTATTATTTCTTTCCATGTCAAGTCACTTTCCTTTCCTTTTTCCATAAGTTCACCTCCAAGGAGCTGAGGAACACAAACTACCTGATCTCTAATTCTGTCCTCTCTTCATGTGAGTATCCCAGCTTCTTGGCTGCCCTTCTAACGTGATCTTTGGATGTCAGTTCTCTAAACCTTCAGTATCTTCTTCATTTAAATTACACAAGCATCCTCTAGTTTCTCCTCTTCAAAAAGGATTTGATATTTCCCAAGAGGATATGTCCCTTTGAGCTCCAAACATAATCATGCTTTCTCTCTAAATAAATATACAATATATACATATATATTCCTGCCCACAATGTAAATATAAAACTTTTTTTTTTTTGTAATTCTGATTGTTAAATCTAATTTACTTTGGATTGTGATAACCCAACTGATTAAAATGTAAAAAAGTAAACAAGTCAGATATTTTATAATATTCTTTTTTTTCTGGTTTGTATAAAAATGTCAAAATTTTTACTACTAACTTGATAATTATTAGTCCTTTACATGAATGGGAACATTATCTAACAGGATATACATTATGAATAACAATGGTGTGCCCCTGAAACTAACGTAGTATTGTATGTTAGCTACATTATTAATGAAAATCTTTAAAAAAAAAGGGGGGGGGGAGTCGAAATTGTAGAAGTGAGGAGTTTGCTGAGGTAGAAAGAACAGAGAAAAAAGATCATATTGCATGGATATAGAATTTATACTTAGGGCCTCTGAAGAGAAAAGAAGAGCCAGTGACCACGGATGCCATTATAAGGATAGTGTGCAACCTGGGAAGTCAAGAGAACTTCAAGGGGGTGGTCAACAGAGCTGAACGCTGTTCAGGGGGCCTGGGGGAGATTCATGACTGGTGCCATCCTCAGCCCCACCATCAACATATTATCCATTAAAACAACAGCTACTGATATTACTACTACTACGATTGCTAATATGAAAAATGAGTAGGAAGAAGTTGATCATTTCTAAGAATATGAGATGGTAGATGTAAACGCCAAATTTATTTCTTCATTCAACAAAAATGACTGAGTGCTTTTCTTGCCTAATACTGAGTCAGGCTCTGGTATAAATCAGGGAACAGGGAACGCGTGTGTGGTGAGAAAGCAGAGGGGACAGGCACAGCCCTGCTCCCGTGAGAATCTGGCAGCAGAAGAGGGTGAGGGGATCTTGGTCTAAGGTGGGGTGACTAGTCGGAGTGAAGTCAAAGTTTGTTTCTAGGGGGAAAACTGAACCTGAAAAAGATTATTTAACTTTTATGTGTCTGAAATATTATATTGTGCTAATTGTACTGTGAGGTCCATCCACCATTTATAACAATGCTTCTGTTGGAAAATGGGTTCAGTGTTTAAGGAATACATCTGTCCTTACAAATAGTCTTGTAGTGTAGTCTGTTTGAAATTTGGGGGTGATGGTGGAAATGAGAGAGGGGGTCATGAGACGGTGAGGAGAAAGACAATGAGAGGACGTGATGCCATGAAGGGACATTTCAGGGATAAGTTGATGAGATAAGGAAGTTATGAGAAATGTGAGACTGAGAGTCATGCTACAATCACAGGTCTGGATTCTAGAAATTATTTATAATTGCTATAACCTTTAAATAAAAACTGCACTTTATGCCCGCTGAAGCCAGGAGTCTCTAAACAATGGTGCAAATAATTCAAGCCTGAAGACATTCTCAGGTACAATAAAATTTACATGAACACGTTCCCCTTTATTTAATTCCCAGAAAAATGCTACTAACCTTTATGACTTGGCGCTCTTTGGGAAATATAATTTCCTCAGCCAAATAAATATGTATATTCTAGCACTTCTTACTACATCACACTTAAAAGTTTTGACTATGAATTTAGAAGCTCGCCTGGTCCCTGGACACAGCCTTTCAAAGGATGTCCTGAGCCTCAGGCAAATGGCCAGCCAGGCTGCATACAGTTCCTTGCACTTTTTAAACTGTAATGATCTCACAGATATGAAAACAGGCTAGTCCCACAAGACAGAGAAGAACTCCAAAAAGGCACCCGAAATTGAACAAAAATAAGGTTTTGAAACGTATTTGATGGTTTTCAGAAATGCCATATTTTGACTGCTGTACTTTAATTTTTATCTTTTCTTTTGATTAGCAGTTTTTCCTCTCTGGCTTTTGAATCCTGGCTTTTGCTCCTGGCTCCAGGGCTTAACCTAAAGGCAGATATTTGAAAGTACATATTCGCATTCTGCATCCCCCAGCATAGTAAGTATACTTTATAGATGCCATATAATAAATATTAATACGAAGCACTGCTCTGAAAAAAACTTTCCTTTTTTTCTCAAATCCTTTTTTATAGACTCTCCCAGCTTTCCAGTTTTTATTTTTCGTGTACATTATTTCGTGGAAAACTAGCAACTAGAGAATTTGTGTCCCATTGAAGGCACAGGTGGCTAAAGGTGAGCATGTTTCAAAGGCTCCCTGACTTCTTGGCCAGACAGAAGCAAGAGAAATAGAAGCACAAACACCATTTGCTCTGTCTTATCTACTGACCGTCTTTTCGGCTGGCATGTGGAGCAACCTTGCTCTAAAAACTAAAGGGTGCCAAAACCCCCCCCTTTTTTTTTTGCCTGTAAATATTTTTTTCTGACTTTTCTCTAGTCACATAAAATTTGACTCAACTCGTATACTCTCCATACTTGACTAATCAATGTGCTGGATAAAAACGTGGTATTTTGCTAGATCCTAACTAGGAGCTGCATTTCTTACTTTAATGTCAGCCAAATACTTACTACTTTTCCATAGAATGTAATCGATTCAATTTTTGCAATGTGTCTCCTTCAACTCATTTCATTAGGATGGTGACCTCTTTTCACAGAGGGGCCCCTTATTTTAATGTCTATGTTATTGGTAGCTAAACATGCACTTGTATTAAATGTTACTAATTTTTTTTTGCGGGGGGAGGATTTAGTTTAACTTTGGGGGGACATATTTGTTTATGTTTCTGGAAAGAACGAGAGGAACTTTTGTGTCATAAGCAATCTGGCCTCAACATGATGAAAAGAACACAAATCAACCTCATGAGGAGAAAGGAAGGGAAAGCCTGGCTTCTCAGAGCTTGTACTTGAAGGATTGACAGCTAAGAGGGCACAGACCAGAAAAGGTCCTTATTTTGGGATAAAGCCTGTATGATTGTTCTCTTAGCCCTAAAACTTTTGTCAAGTGTTCCCACGTGAAAAATTCAGAGAAATGGTATTAATTATTTGCCTCCGAGAGATGTGGAGAGAAAAGGGAAGGGAGGTGGGGAGATGAGTCTGAGGACACACTCTAAAGCACATCATGAAGAGTAGGCGGCTTTCTGGACGCTTAGAAAGCTAAACTGTTTGTTTTTCTCTGCATATGTGTTGCCATATCATTTTTAAAAAGAAAGAACTTTCTAAAAGGAACTACATTTTTATTGATCCATATAGTCCACACAGAAGTGGCCACCTGGCCTGGGTTTACTTGGTAGTGACCATCTGGTGAGCTGACAGATAAATGCTGAGTGACCACCAGGTCTCAGGCAGTGGGCTGGGCTCTGGGGCTCACAGAGTTTAGGGAGCAGCAGGAGGTGCAGAAAAGTTAACAGCGGTCACTCTGTCGCATGGGACAGTCAGAGGGCACAGGAGGGGCATAAAGGATGCACTATACACCAAAGAAGCTGGAATGATGCAGGAGGTCTTTCCAGGGACAGGGACATCTCCGATGAGACCTGTAGGATCAGAAGGAGTCGGACAGGGGACGCGGTGAAAGCTGCAGATGAGAGCAAACTCGTCACAGGTGAGGAGACAAAGGATGAGGAATGGTGGGAGGTGGGCTGCAAAGAGGGGGAGCTGAGAGATGGCTGGGCCTGGCTGGGTGGACACGGAGGCTTGTATACTTTATTAGCACATCTGGGCTGCATCCTCAGGCCCGTGCGGACTCAATGACGTACAGGTCACTCTGGGTGTGGTGCAGAGAAGGGATCAGAGGGGGGCAAGCCTGGGGGCAGGGGCCTGCTCAGAATCAAGAGCGAGCTGGCGCGTCCCTGCACTTGGGGAAGGGCCTCGAGGATGTGGAGAAGAGGGCGAGCCAACGTGAAGATCAGAACTGTGCAATTCGCTCTCTGTGGCAAACGACAGAGAGGAGGACAACAGGAGGACGCCTAGGGCTCTGGGTGAGTCACCTGGGTGAACAGTGCCATTAACTGCATTTGGGCACACAGGCGCAGAGGCAGGTGTAAGACGGCTGAGATGATCATTTCCGTGTTGGACATGGTGAGTTTTATGTGTCTGGAAGGCATGTTGAAATCCATGTAGATATGCAGGAAGCTTCTAGAAATACGTAAAATGCAGTAGGAGCTGGGAGATCTGGGCTAGAGACAGAAAGTTTCCTACTTGAGCTCATCAAGCCTAACGAGAAGAGGAAGCCACTGGCAACCCACAGAGCAGTGTCTGATAGGGAAGGAAGTCAGACTGTAAAGTCATGAGAAATGAGTAGGAATGGAATATAGACGGTAGCTAGAAGGGGAATGAGCTCAAGAGAGGGCTATTTAATATGGGTTATATTTGTACTTAGCTCAACTCTTTCTGGATAAAGTCTTTAAAAAACAATTTAACAAATATATATATGAAGGACTTAAGTAGAAGACACTGTTCTAAATGTTTTTTCAAGCAATAATGCATTAGAATCTCACAGCAATACTTATGTTCTGTTACTACTTCCCTTCTTTGAAATGAGGAAACCAAGGCACAGAGAGGTTAAATAACTTGTTTGAGGTCCCACGGTTTCTAAATGGGGGAGCCAGGACTTGAACCCAGGTGGTCTGGCTCCAGAATGCATGTTATTAAGTGCTAGACCTCTCGTTAGCACAACACATGGACAATAACCTAAAAGGATACTCTGAGCCTTAGAAAAATGGACCAGAGGCAACATTAAAAAACTGGGTTTCTTAAAACACTTCATAGTTTGGCAAAGGTTGAAAAATTACTCAAAGTAATACAGAGCCTGCCATTTTCATTCCACCATGAGGATGTCCTTCCAAAAGTAAAGAACACTGCTTTATTGACCCCCTTGGTTTTTGCATTGATCATGTGACATCATAAAAACAAAGTCACTTGAACTACAGGCACTCTCAAAATAACTAGTTTGCTCTTGGTATACAAATTTCTCACAAATCAATCTTGGCCTAAGTGTCTCTGCTGAAACGCCACATCTATGAGGCCACAAGAGATCATTATTTATCAATAACATTTCCTTCCTTTGGACAGCTCTTTAAATTAGGTAAAGTGTTTAGAAAGTTGCTTTTCAAATCGTGACCTCTCTTCTAACTCGGCCTTGAACATTTTGTTTCCAAGGACAACTAGTGATGATAATAATAATAAATCACAGCAAGCAACAGAGCCAACTACCGAAGGAAACATTTCTTAAAAGTCCAAATGAGAAACGGCTTTGCTGAGCTCCTCTCTAAAAGCCAAGGGACGTTCTGCTCGAGTCACAAGGAGCCATAGAAGCCTGTGGTGGCTCACAGATATTTTAAAGTAAGAACAGCATCTCTGCTCTCATGTGTATTTGAGTACGTGGGGTATGAGGGTAAGACCAGACTTGGGAGTCTTAGGTCCCAGGTGTGGTGCTGCCAATAGCTGGCTACATGATCATGGCCAGACACTTCACTCAGGTGGGCTCAAGATTTCTATCTATGCAATGGGGGTCAAAGATGGGGGAGAGTGGGAGGTGAGTGGACCCGGTTCTCTGAGATTCTTTTCAGCTTGAAGATTCCATTAATCAATGAAATAACATGGGACTATGATTTCTACTGGTATAAAATGAAACAGATCCACATGAACCCACTATTTTTAATACTCTGCTCATTAAACTCTGTTAAAGAATAAAGGGCAGATGGACGAGAACATGATGTTTGAGAACAGAGAGACGGTTAGCTCGAGCGAAAAACTGCCATCAGGAAGAGAAATCAGAATAAAAACCCAGCTAGAGGAGATGTGACACAGGGCCTGATACGTAAGACAGTTACCTGAAGGGATCAGAGTTCAGGATCAGCTTTAATGAAAAAAGCATTATTAGGTCAAGACGAAAAATGGTAGATTTGTTAGTAAGGCTGAAATAGGGGCCACAGCAAAGACAGTCACTCAGAAGTGTGTCCACTGTCTAGGCTGGGAGGGATTTATGATCAAGCACCCATCTTCGGCCACTCCAAAGAAGCACATCCACCCATCTAGTATTTACCGGTAACATAATACTATTGGTGTGTTCCAAGAAGAATGTATGCGCAGTCAGATGTTGAACGCAAACCACCTTGTGATGTTAAGAATGAACTTGTTCTATATTCTAACAGGAGCCCAAGCTGTTTCTGCATCCTTCCCATAGTGGGTACGAATTACAAAGAGATCCTATTTATTACCTCTATTGGAGGAAAAATTAGGCCACACTCACAGACTTCGTAAACAAGGACTTGCAGCTCCGATTTAAAAATGAAATAAAATGAGATAAGCCAGCTTGGAAAATAGAGAGGAAATATATTGTTCTTAGGAATGCCAATATTTGCTAAAATGTGAAATAATTTTTAAGCAGCAATGAAATACTACTGACAAAAATGATTCACTGCACAAACACTGGTGGCCAGTCGAGGTCTGGTCTGTATACAGGAAGACAAGTTCACGGAGGAGGAACCTGAGAAGAGCCCAACTCTCTGGATGAGGAAATGCAAGCTCCCACCACTTTTGAATCTGGAATGAATCTGCCACTAGGAATGGCAAGAATATAAGATGGAAAAGGGCAGCCGGAAAGAAAAGAAAAACAATGCTTGTTTCTAAGAATGCTGCTGCTTTGTTTTATGAACGAGTCTATTTGTTTTGGCTTCCACTGAACTCAAGAATGTTTTCTGCATATTTTACAGTGTCGTTTATAGACATCAAAGGAACAATCTCTCCTTTCATCATTATTTACACATAAAAATAATGCAATTTGTGGTGCATGTAAGATGTTACTTCTTAAAAAGCTCTCGAGTCTAATTTATTAATTGCTTGAGATTTAAACTTAAACAAGGGTGAGATGCAAATCAGATGTTACTCTGAAATACTTTACCACCAAATCTTGTTTTATTAATGAGATGTTGAGCAGCCGTATGAATATTTACTTAGGTGGTTAGAGGGCTTTATGAAGAATCCTGGAACAAGTGACAGAGACATAAAAGCAAATGCTTCTGCCTCTCTTGAAAAAAATGGGGGCTGTTTCTTTGTTTTTAATTCTACTTTTTTCTCTGAGTTTCCAACATTAAAGCATTCCTGCAACCCGCCAACCACCCCAGATCTCTTTTGCTCCAAATCTTTAGTTTCAGCTGCTGCTATTGCTGCTCTGATAGCAACAGCCTCCTACTGACAACCCTGGAAATAACATTCTGGTCTTTTCTGATGGCCTGAGAGCATCATATGATTCCCCCCCCCCCCCCCCCCCACATCATATACATTTGAAAAATACATTAAACATATAAAAGCAAGTTTCTTTTTTATGAACTTACTTTCATCTAGTTCCTTAGAAACTGTGCAATGTATAAATTAACTCTCTCATTATATTTCTTTATGCAACAGATCCCCCAAAAAGAACAGCATGTGAAGCACAATCAGCTAGGCCCGTCATAAAACTCTTCCAGGATTTATAAAGCACATTTATGTAGTATCAGTTACGATAACACAACTGCTTAGTCACAGCTTCACCTTTTTTCTCACTAATAATGTACAGCAAGTGTTGGAGAATATACATGTATGTATATACATATGTTTATGCAGTCAATCTTTTAAAAAATATATAAACACATGCACACACACACATATATACATATATTCCATTTCCTTAAATAAATATACCCATATCTCAACCTATACATACAACATAGGATCCTATAAGATACAGTTAGGATACTTACCAAGGCAGGTAGTAAACTTCCATACTAGCAAAGACTATCTGCAACAAGGTCCACCAACAGGCCAGCCTGCCCCAGAGTGTCTTCCTCCCATCCCAGTCTAGACCCTTCCCCTCTTCCTGTGGCCTTCCCTGCTGCCCTCAAGGTGTCCCTACCCTAAGACCTTTCAGCTATATTCCTCAGGTTCCTAAGTGACCCTCCTCTCCTCCTCTCCTTCTCCCACCAGATTCCACTTCCCGGTCCTTCCAGTGAGATGAGCTCATCTAACTGTTCAGGAAGAAAGTCTCTGAATAAACGATTTCACATTAGAGTGTGAATTACTTCAAGTAGTACAATATGCTAATACATCAAGGATGTCTGCATATTAAAAGAGAAGTTTGCTAAAACCCAAGGACTTAGATATTTAATGACATATTTGGGGGATGTGTGTGTAATGGGGATCCATACTTTTAACAGTAAGGTTGGTGCTGATATGCTTAAAGCTGCCTTAACAAAAAACAAAAACAAACAAACAAAAACAATCACAGGCATAAAATCTAGCATTTAATGAATAGAGATTACATTAACATTTTAAAAAATGAACTAAGTGTTTAGTTTTGGGGGTCCAGTACTGTGGGTGCTATGTGGAAACCAGCAGTATGAGATGTGAAACTATAAGACAACTGCTAAGCATTCATAATGGAGCTTCAGGAAAGAGTGAGCTTCCCTGGAACTGCAGCAGTCAGAGATCTTCCCAGAGGAGGTAGGTCGGACCTTGAGATGACCTTGCTAATACTTGACAGTTTAAGGCGGGGGTGGTGAACCTATGGCACGCATGCCCAAAGTGGCACGCGGGGCAATTATTTCAGCACGTGGAGCTGTGAATACCATTTAAAAAATTATTGTTTATGCTCTTATAGACATAAAAATAATCGATACCTCTATCTCACTCGATGGGTTGGCATGCGAGTGGAGCGAGTATACTCTTATTTCATAAACTTTGGCACTCAATCGCCAAAAGGTTCCCCACCCCTGGTTTAAGGCATAAAGAGGCTGCTGTGATGAGGAAGGTTACTCTAGGCCCATCTTATAACTTTCCCATGATTTAGGAGGCACATTTATGCAGAATCAGATATGTAACATAACTGCTTCTCACGATCCCCAAGTACACACCTTCACACATCCTTGGCATGTATTTGGGGACAGTGAGAAGACCAGCTTGACTAGAACACAGTGTGCATATTGAGTGAGGAAGACTGAGAATTCTGATGGGTTCTGAAAGCCAAGCACAAAAGTTTGATGTTGACGTTGTGTCCCAAAATTCACGCAAGATTTGAATTTTGCGTCATTTGTGCGGCAAAGTGTTGCCAAAGAAAAAAAAAAAGACAGCGTGACAGCTGACAGTTCAGGGTTATTAAAAATGGAGCACTACATGAAAGAACAATGCATTTTCATTGTTGAGCAATGAAAATTTACAATTTTTTATTATAAACCTATGTTTTCTATCAAAATTACTTCTTGCGTGAATTTTGGGACACCCTTAGATAATGCTCTCAATTCAATTTGGTAATGTGACACTGTGAGGAATGAAAACATCAGAAGACATAATATAAAAAGATAAAACACCCTATTTCCCCCAAAGAACTAGTTATCCTTTTTTTTGAGACCCATTCAGGCAATTTTATTAATTATTATTTTTTAATAATTAAAAAAATTTTCAATTACAGTTGACAGATGATATCAGTTTCAAGTGTACAGCATAGCAATTAGACATTTATATAACTTACCAAGTGATCACACTGATAAATCTAGTAGCCATCTGACACCATACCTCATTATCATACAATTATTAGCTATATTCCTTACACTATGCTTTGTATCTTCATTTTTTTTTGCTATTTATAACCATATAAATTTTAATTTTGTGTTTTCCTTCTATATAAGTTTTTAAGATTTTAACTAAAATATAGCTAACATACAATACTGTATTAGTTTCAGGTGTACACCATTTCTATACCTAAAAAAGCGATCATGTCCAGCAACCATGTGACAATGAACTACGCCGTCACAATACTACTAACTATACTCCCTATGCTGTCCATCACATCCCCATGATTTATTTGTTTTACAGGCAATTTTAAAGGTACGTCATTCTGTCTTCTTTTCACTTACTGCACATTGGTAATCTTATCTCATTGCCAATAGGGATCTATTTCATTCTTTTAAAATGTCCTCACAACATTCCACTGTATGAGTACACTGTCATTTATTTTCTTCTCTAGCTTTTTGCTCAAATACTGCTGCAAAATGTTGTATATTCTTGCAAATATATCCCTGGGATAAATTCCTACTAGCGGAACTGCTGGGCCAAAGTTATGTGCACTTAAAATGGGAGCCGATAGCCCTCACTGCCCTCCACAGAGGCTGCACTGGTTTGTACTCCTGCCAGTACTGCCTCATTCTGCAATTTCTCAAGTTCAAAACGTACGCCCATCAAGTGGCAGCCAGGCCCTTCAGAACTGCATAGTTCTGATCTACATTTCTTTAATTATGAATGAGAACAAGCATATTTTTCACGCGTTTGCTGGGTATTAGTTTTTGCCTGTGAATTCTGTGTTCACGTCCTTTGCTCTTCCCCCGCCCGCTGGCTTGTTAGTCTTTTCCTATTGATTTCTAAGTGCTCTTGCTTAGGCAGGCAGGGACATCAGCAATTTAAGGTTTCTCTGGCAGAGTTCTTCCTACTGGACTGGAGCTCAGAAACTTTTGGCAGGGCCATCAGCTGAGAGGAGGCTGTTTTAAATCAATCGCAAGTTGAAAAGGGCTCTGAGTAAGGTCATATCAGAGGAATAAGAAATACACTCTAGGACTCTGGTGGACTGGAGATAAAATGGGATGAAGGGAAGAAAGGACAAAGATGAGCCCAAAGTCTCTAACAGGAAACATAAAGCTGGGGTGGGGGGCCGCCCTTTTAGACTAGAAAGGGGAGCCAATTAGGAAGGGAAGATGATAATTCAGTGCTTCAGTTACTGAGTTGGAAAAAGGAGCATGAATCCTCCAGAAGATGATTTACGGGCGGTGTGAGATATAGGACCCAGCCGGGAATCAGGCCGAGGCTTCTGGGAATCATCTCTACAGAGGTGACAGCTGAAGTCACGGAGGAGATGAGCTCACTGTGTCAGGAAAAAGAAGAAGCAAAGCCCAGGACACAGACCTGAGGAACACCCATGAGGAAGGAGGGAGAGCAGCAAAGGGGACAAGTAAAAGGGTATCACATAAACCAAGAGAAGAGTGAGTGTCTAGAGCAGGGGTAGCAAACTAGGGCCAGCAGGCCCAATTTGGAACCCAGTTTATTTTTGTATTTATTGGAACACAGCCATCCCCACCTGTTGACATATTGTCTAAAGCCATTTTCATTCATAATGAGCAAGAACTAAATAAGGAGGAAATAGACCACATGCCCCGAAAAGCCTAAACTATTTACTATTCAGGACTTTACAGATAAAAGTTTGCTAAACCTCATTCTAGAAGGAAAATCGTTGGTCAATATAGTCGAACGCTGCATGGAATTAGAGAATGATTGGAAGTGGGAAAACACCACTGAATTTAGAGAAAACATTACTATGTAAATTTTCTGTGTGATATTGGAATTAGATAAGGGACTCTAAAGGAATGTTTGGAAGAGCTGAAATCTGTATCTATATCTACATATATCTGTACCAGCAACAGCAGAACAGGCAATCGGTGGGTGGCTAGAAAGAGTAGCCAGGGAGACAGTGGACCACCATCTGTCCGTTGGACACCCCTTGTGCCGACAAGGTTGAGTTTCATGATCCCCATGAGCGCTAGAAGTCAGTTTCATGGAGAAAGTGGGGAAAGAAAACTGCTGTAGCTGTGGCGTGCTGGGAACTGGCTAATGACTGGCTCTCAAAAAAGTATTTGTCAGCGTGCACTGATTTGCATGGTGCGTGCATTCCAGCTGGCAGAATTCCTGACCAGGGAACAATCGGCTCACGCAAGCCACTGCAAGCTGGCACCAGCACGTCAACTGGGTGTGTCTGTCACCGACGCTGGAACTGGGGAATGGAGCACAGGAAGACATGGGCATGATGTTCAGCTCTTTAGGACTAAATCCTGAGAAGCAAGAGATAATGTCCCGACAGTTAAACAGAGGTGGCGTGGACTTCAATACGGATAAATGGTGAGTGAGAAGGTCAATCAAGAGACATTAAACAGAAACCCGGCTTCTGCTCGAGAGAGTGGGCAGACTGCCAGTGAAAACAAGGCGTCACAAATTTACTTAATATGATGCATATATTAAATCATTATCAAGTCTCTAATAATCAGGATCCCATATAACCCAATGCTTCTGAATATGCTATGTAAATATATATAATTATGTGTACATATACATATGAGTGAATATACATAGTAACCATTCAGTAATTTTGGTTGTTGAGGCTCACAATTATATTATTTCAGTGCTCATTATGCTCATCCTACTGACTTCGAAATGGTTTCTGATTATTTAATTATTATGATTAGTTCAGAATTATTAAAGATTAAAATACTTCCAAATAATTGTTTATTTTTTTTTAATACCAAAAAAACTAAATGATGTCTACAGTATTTGATTAACGAAAGCAGTTCATATTCTGAGCCATGAAATAATAAAATTAACCACATATAGTCATTAGTGACTTCCAAAAAGTAAGGGACTTCCAAAAAGTAAAATTTAGCTAGCCATTGGGGGAGGGGGGGAAGAGAATCTTTTTTCACCTGTATTCTTTGTATTCTTTCAGTCACTCATGTATTTACACCCCAAACCCTAATGATTCCTTGGTAAACACAAGGAAGTCTTTCAGGAGCTCAAAATATTTGTGTTAGTTTTTAAAGGATTTTGTTCACTGAACAAATAACCGTCAACTAGTTTTTAAATAAAATGAAAATTTTCCAGAGAGTAGAAGGAGAGAAAAGGTATGAGTGAAATACTTCGTTCATTTCTTCTCTGCTCACTCGGAATTTTTGCATCTCCTTGCTCTCGGAAGCAAGTCGCAATTCACTGCCATACTAAACCCGTTCTTATCTTCCAGAACATTCTTCCTGGGAAATGGCCCTTATGCTTTACGTGACTAGGAGTGAATGGCTCTGTCTTCCTTTCTGAGTGAACAGGGAAGCCTTCTTGGGTGGGATGGAAAACACATTTCTATTCTTAGCATTATTCATTCGAATTCAGGAGGGCTCACAGAAAATGCCGCTTCCCTCTGCGCCCTGAGGATGCGCATGCAGGGGAGACCAGAATTAAATAATGAACAGGTCCCAAACAAAGCCACTGGGTGCCTGGCACTGAGATTTCTTTCTGTTTCTCAATGCTGCTAAACCCCCACCGCGAGGTCCGTAATTTTATTCTTTGGGAAATGGATTCCTGTAAGCTTTTAGCACAGTGAGAACTGCCCAATCTTATGAAATATTCTTCTCACCCCCCACCCCCCCACCCCCAGCCCTTCTGGTAACACAGAGCAGATTTCTAGATGTCCTACTGGCAGCCGACCTTTTCTCGTGAACTCCAGTCAGTGGCCAGAAGAGAGAAGCATCAATGCTTTCAAACCTCTGTTCTATGCCTGCAAGCAAAATTTTTACAACATTTCTCCTTGATATGAAATCTCTGCTTGGACATCTGGCTTCACAGTGAGGAACTTTCAATACACTGGCTTCAAAGAGAGGGCTTAGCCCTGGTCATGCAGTGAGGCCAGAAGAATGTTCCACGGTCTTTCCAAAGAACTATTTCTAACAGTTTCCCCAGTGCACTTCTGAGAGTTGAGAGGGTAGTGCTAACTCACACTGAGATAACTGGTCTTCAGTGGACAGTCCTTTGGGGGCCTTCCCCGGGAGCATATGAATTATGGCCTCAGATAATTCATGCAAGGTGTAGGGTATTTGCTGAGAAGCTGCTACCTCAGGCAAATATATCACCGCTACCACAAGGACAAAGTTATTTTCGCTTGTCTGCTCTATCACAAAATATTTACAAGTTTGCTGCCATCAGCAAAATAACACGAGAATAAAGTCACATCAGTTTTCAGAGATTTATGAAAGAATATCATCATTTATTCAGCATAATTCTAGCAGTTCTGTTGAAGCAAACATGTGGTTAAGTGCTTGCTCTCAAGAAACTTAAGAGTCTAGTTGGTGAAAAAGAGAATGAATCAAAATACAGTTCACAGTCTCCTTATCTGCAATCCTGAGATACAAAAATCCTCAAAAACCTACTTATTATTATTTTTGAAGGGTTGCGGTTAACTTGTGAGACACCAAAACCTGACTGATGTTGGGGACAGCCTGCTTGTTGGGGACATTTATTGGGGACATTCATGCGTTCCACTATGCATTCGTGTGCTGGGTACAGTGTGTGCCATTGAGGATTAAGCACATACGACCTTCCTAGACTCAGCAGATTCTGATTTGTGACACAGACCCACACACCCCACCTCAAGGTTCTGGATAAGGGGTTCTGAGGCAGCATTATAGTGCAGCAAAAACGTCACTGGAGGAATGAACGAAGCTGGTATGAGCCTCTCATTCTGCCACGTCACAGAAAAGATGACACTGAAATCTTAGAGGGAAAGGGCTTTGCACGGAGTTCGTGGGCTCATGGAGAACATGGCAGAGCTGTTGAGAACTGACAGTTCATGAGGTGAAAAGAATGGCAACATCCAGACCAGCGCTTCTCAAAGGTTTTGGTCTCTGGGCCCCTTGACACTCTTAAAATTTAAGAAACCCACAGAGGTTTTGTTTATGTCAATTCTATCTACTGATAGTTACCATATTAGAAATTAAAACCAAGAAATATTAGAACATTTGTTTATGAATTCACTTTAAAATAACAGTACTAAAGCCATTATGTGTGAACATCCACATCATATTTTTAATAAAAATAATGTATTTTCAAAAGCAAAATAAAAATTAGTGAGAAGAGTGGCTATGTTTTATATTCTTGCAAATCTTTTTAATGCCTAGCTTAATAGAAGGTAGCTGAATTCTCAGATCTGCTTCTGCATTCAGTCTTGGCAATATGTTTTTTTGGCTGAAATAAAGGAAGACAATCTAGTCCCACACAGATAAGTAACTGGAAAAGGAAGGAGTATGTTACTAGCCTTTTCAGAGTGCTGTGAATAGTCCTTGTGGCTACATCGAATCTTGACAAGACAGTTTCTTGAAACTTAGTTGCCATGTGGAATCTGGAACTCTATCTGTGAACTGTGTACACTGTTACATTATAAAATCTTTTGGTCTCTTTGGTACGTTGAATAGATCTTTTACCTATGCATGAGATTCTGTAACATCAGGTACTGGTCATCTGGGAAACATGGAGTGAGTTCTTTAAATCCTCATACTGTTGATACATTTCATTATATTCTTCCCCCTTTCTTCCCATTCACATCCTTAGTAATACCACTGATCTTGTCAGCAAAGTCTTTACATTTGGGGAAGCTGTCAAGCTTACAGTGATGGTACCAGTTTTCCAAATTTCTAAGTTTTGCTTGAAAGCTCAAATTTTATCATTAGAGTCAGCTGTTCTGGAAGTGTCAGGCTCACTTCCTTCATTGTCAGGAAAACTTATGCCAGAGACTCAAATCTGAAGAAGCAGAGCTTGCCTGTCAATCATTCTTTCCAAGAGACTTGAGATCAGATCACACGCAAAGGACTGCTGAGCCGCTTTTCCTTGAGACAACCATCCTACTTCAGTGTGCACCATTGCTCTCTGTGTACTCCTTCTTCATGCTAAAAAGATGTGCTCTCCCAGGCTGAGAATTAATAACATTAATATACTGAACTGCTTCCGCCTTTTACAAGCGTGACTACATGGTGGTGAAGAAAACGACTATCAGTAAAGTTCAATGTCAATGCCTTGTTGTATATTCTAAGACATCAGCAGTTTTACTCACCGTTGCTTTTATACCATCAGTGCAAATGTGAACACAGCGAAAAAGGTGAGTGACATCTTGCAGTTATTATGAAAAATAGTTTTGACACCTGAAAAGGTCTTAGAGACCCACAGAAGTCCAAGGCTGATGCCTTGATAAGCGCTGGTTTAGATCCAGAAGTGTTTCACACGCCACACTGCAGGCAGAAGGGGAAAGCCACTGATGGACGTTAAGTAGCCAACTGCATGCTGTATATTTTGGAAAGGTCACTTTATCAACAGTGCGAGGGTAGCTGTCAGGGTATTAAGCTACTGGCAGTGCTTCTACCTAGGCAGGAGGGATCATGATGGGCAGGTCAAAGATGATGAAGGTCTGATGAAGAAGGTAGGGACTCGTGATTGGAGAGTGGGGTATGATGTTGGAAATACTTAGGCAGTATTTCTAGGACTTGACCTAAGAGAGGTGAGGGAGGGGAAGAATTCGTTTAAGGGGACTTCCAGAATCTGACTTGAGTGACTGCGTGGATGGCAGTGGTACTTTGATCCAGATAATCAATACAAGAAGCCTAGGTTGGAGACAAGGGGAACAGTGGAGGGAGATACATTCAGTCTACAGTATGTCTAGTTTGAGCAGCCTATGGGCTATCCAAGTGGAAATGTGTAACAGTAACTAGAGTTGTGGATTGAGAGCTCAGAAAGAAAGATGTCTGGGTGGAGGTGGGACTTCAACATTTATTTGCGTGGATGCTTTACATGAAGGGATGAGAGTGAATAGCCACAGTGCTCACAGAAAAAACAGCAGGTGCCCCAAGTAATACCAATTTGAGAGTTAAAGGAGAAAGAGGAGACAGGGCGTGGGACTGGCAAAGAGCATTCAGAATGGCAGGTGAACTGGGGAGGTGCTGCCACGGGGCTAAGGCAGTTTTTTGAGCTGATGTGGCAGATAAATTGCTGCTCCCAGGTGTTCCCGGTCTCGTCCCAGAGTGGGCACATCTGATGTGAATGGGATGAGGTTGAGGCTGCAGAGATTTTTTTCCTGCTCATCCTTTTGCACCCCTGTAATCCACCCTGTGGAGGCCACCCCACATGGCTCCTAGTTCAAGGACATCGTGCAGACATGTAGAGTCAGGCCTAAGTCCAGAGTCAAAGCCAGCCAACCCACATTCTGCATCTGAGCCGCACCAGTGATCTGTACACACATGCAGGAAAAGTCAGTGTTCGTTATGAGTCACTGAATCTGGGGAATTGTTTCTTATGTAGCATTATTGTGGCGACAGCTGACTAACATAGGTTCCTTATTAAATGTTATATAGGAGTCAATCAGGCTTCTTTGATCAGATAGCAGACTGAATGTCCTTCTTTTGACACCAAATGAAGTGAGTAAATAAAAATAAAAATGAGCAGAAATGCACTAATAGCACCAATATAGGGTAAGGTAGACATAATACAAAAAACCCTCAGTGGCCTGTGGTCAAGGAAAGAAACATGACTCTGGAGCACACTCTAGAGTTGCATAGCGACTCAACTTTCAAAATCAGCCAATGTCCCCCAAATCATTATTTTGTTATGAGTTAACAAAATCCCGAGAATTCTCATGAATGTCACCAAATTGGGATAGAAGAAAACTGTGAGTAGCCTCATTGCGTTCCTCTTCTGAGGGAAGTGGAAATGAGTATGCTGGAGAAACAGGCAAGCACCGGGCTGTCTGTCTCTGAGGGATGTGAGGGTGCTAGGACTTCCGGAATGCACGCCACATTGGGGTGATGAGAGCCCAGGGGGAGATCAGATGCCCTCTTGCATGGAGATAGTGGGAACCCTGGAACAAAGGGAGGACAGCCGGCCGGGCCGGACGCACACATGCCTTTACCCCAGCTCTTCCTCCCCTGCCCTCAGGTTAGAGAAAATGCAGATGCTACAAGTCAGTTTAGCTTGAAGAGAGGAGAGAATCGATCACTAAGCTTCAGAAACATGCGATACTGCTGTTGAACATTTAGGGGTATCCTGGTTACTAAGCGAATTTCTCTTGGTTCATCTATTAAACTTACATGATAAAAACTTCTTTGGGAATCCCTCAGGAAAAGCAAATCGACTACACAGGGCAGAAAGTTCGACCTGTCCAGCCTTCCCCACAGCAATATTAAATGCTAGATGCGCAACATTTACAGTTCTGATGGGAAGCAATGTGAACAAGAATATTGTGCCCTTCTAACATGTCATTCAAACATAAAGGTCCATTGGCAGACATTCTTGGATGATAGTACCATGAATTTTGAAGAAATCACTTGACCATGAGATCCAGCCAATTAAGAACCAAATCAAAGTAAAAACCTTGGGAATGAAGTTGCTGTGGTTAAGCCTGGTGGTAAGCAACACATCGATTAAAAGGAGCCTGAGTATAAACTAAAAGTAATGGCTAAAGACAAATTACGAATATCATAAACCTGGACAGTGTAAAAATAAGAATACTGCCCTAGTCACAAGGTGGTCAGGAGGGGTGATGGGTGGAAATACAAGCATATTATTGTACTCGTTTTCAGCCTCAAATCAAACTCTATCCAAAAGCTCAACAATTCCTTTTGTTTCCCTCTAGTTTCTTTCTGTTGAACTTAAATAAAGTTAACTTAAATGATTTTTCTAAACAACACAACATAGACTTTAAAGTATTATCCCTTTTTTATAGGTCTATCTGGCTCTCTTAATTTTTTTCCCTTATAACTGAAATGATACTCACCTTAATGCTATGATAGGGATTTCTGAGTGATGGGATTTAGGGTGACTAAATATTTTTATTCCTCTCCCCCCACATTTTAAATTATTTACGAGCATATACCATTATCCATTTTTACAAAAACAACAAGAGTAGATTTTCTTTAAAAAAAAAAAAAAAGATGTTTGTAAATATGTCACAATGTTAATTAACAATGCTGATCCTTGGGGGTAGAAATACAGATATAGAGAGATACAATAGACTCTCTGTTAACCAGAATTTAAGCACTTGGCACTCTCAAGCAACTGGCAAAAAAAAAAATTAAAGAAATAATACATTTATCTGGTATGTGCGTCAGTTAACTGAGAGTCTACTGTATTTTCTTCTTTGTACTAGTTTGTACAGCTGAGGGATGAATGGGAGATGAAAACTGAGCATTAGCATGGCCAACGGGGCTGGATTTAAGATGGCTTCCCAGCCTCTGCCATTGGGAGGCTGTGGCTAGTTCCCTTCCCGGTTCTGGGCTGGCCTGGGACCTATCTTGACCAATAGGATATGTTGGAAGTGCCTCTTCTTAGGGTAGCCTTCAGTGAAGGGAGGTCTACCTTCACCTCCTTGAACACTCCCTCTTAGACACTGGCTTCCATGTCAAAAATCTGTCTGCCCAGAGACCCAGGTCACATGAAGAGGGCTTGGAATCGTCTTGGACGGTGCAGCCCCAGCCAAGCTTCCTCCTGGATGTAACCCCACGAGGGGCCCCAGAATGAGCTACACACTGAGCGGAACAGCCCAGTGCAGCCCAGCACTGCTGGAATTTCTGACCCAAAGAATTATGGGCATGTAACATAGCTGTTGCTTTAGGCCACCAAGTTTGGGAGTGATTTGCTATGCAGCAATATAGCTCTTTTTAGAACTTGACTTTGAAGGTAAGACATGAGCTAAAGCAGTAAATGAGTAATAAAGATTTTTTTTCTCTCAACTAATTTTTTAAGATAGGGTACAATAGTAAGCATGCATTTGTTCCTATAACTGTATTATACTCCAGGAACTCTGTTCTGTGAGAGAGCTCACTTTCTCTGTTGTTTCTTAGACGGCAAGGATCCTACCTGCTGCTAGCTTCAGCCACTGTCTTCCTTAACGTCCACTAGACTCCTTTGGGCTGGTGACTCGGGCTTTGTACCAAACAACTTTTATTGCTATTTATTATGAAAGTGATGTTATAATTTAAAATATAGAGCTAAGATAAAAGAGGAAAATTACCACAAGTTCCACCACTCAGAGATATCTATCAGTAAAATTTTGATACAGTTCCAGTCATTTTTCTTTTTATATGTACTTTTATTTGCAAAAATGACCTCATCTATACAAAATGTTTTATAAACTGCATTTCCATTGAAAAGTATCTTGTGAACATTTTCAATATCCTTAAATATATCCTTCTCCAACATCAGTTTCAGTGTTGCATAGTTTTTAGTTTATGTGCTATGGTGAAAATAAAGTATAGAAAGAACATATTAATAGAAAATCCTGGCATTTTGGCAGCCAAGCACATAATACTCATAGGAGCTCAATAGATAGTTACTAGTAAATGAATGAACGCTGAGATACATTAGCTGAAGCTGAGTGCACCTCTGTAGCGACCGCCTTGGGGCAAATTCTGGAAATGAGCCAAGGTTAGGCATGTTTCTCAGGCGATTTAGTAATAATAGGTATAGACAAATTATCCTTTCGAAGTGTTTTATCAAGGTATACTATACCAGAGTGGTGGCCCTTTGAGTGAATGGATTTAGTAGACTACTATATACCTCAATCTTTCTCTAAAGAATCACTTGAACAAAAAATCTGTTTATCCACGCAAAGGCTGTAAACTGCGGTTTTTGTCCCATCTCTGTTCTCCATCAGCAGCTTGAAAGCTCAGCCCCTCATCCACCCAGAAGTGGCATGAAGTACCTCTCACGATTAGCAGGCACACTGTTCTTACAGAACTATTTAATACTGACATTTACCTACAGTAATATTTAATGTTACAAAAATTAGGTATGTATGAGCTTATTGTAAAACATATGCAGACAGATGTCTATGGTTTCAGAAAACCAAATGCAAGTCTCACAGTGACCGTGTCTCTCTGAGTACCCATTTCTATCTATGTACCTATATGTATGAAGTGCTCACATATAATTAGCACGTCCATACCAAACAACTTTACAAAAGTGCTGTTATGATTCAGGCCGACAGAAAATTAGAGTGAGGATGTCCAGGTTCACTCGCTTGGTCACTCACTCAATGGCCAAAGGTAGAGACTCAGGTATACAGTTATTGGCTGAGGTTTTCAGGTCAGAATGACTGTGCCATGAAGCCGGCTCTGCACGCTGTTTACTCGTATGACCCTGGGCTGGTTATTTAACTGCAGAGCCTCAGTTTTCCCACTTGTAAGATGGGAGTTACAGACCCTCATAAAGATCACTGTAAGGCTGCAATGAGATCATGGAACAGTGAGATGAATGAGAATGCTTCGCAGAGAGCCTGGTACATAGTACATGTTGAATAAATATCAGTGATTATTCCTATTATTATTTTTGTGACAGCCTGAAAAAAATATAAGGCTATGAGTACCAATGAATTATCATATGTAGGTTAGTAAAAAACAAAAAATGTCATTTACTGTATACATCATCTGAGTTAAGCAAAATTGAACTATATCTTATCTACATTGTAATTTTAATTATTTTCAGATACCTATGGTACCTATGTTTTGGAATATATATATATTTGTATTATACTATATATATGTTTCTACACACACACACTGCCATCTTTTAAATTGAGCCTTTATGACTTGATGCTTTGTTGGAAATTAGAATGTTTTCCCCTTCCAATAGGTAAATAAATTAAAACTACAAAAATAATTTTAAAATTGGCAGTTATATTAATTATATTTCTTTCAATATTTTCTTTACTCTTTAGGAAATAATACTAGAAACTATGTTGCTATGGAGTAAATGAATGTGTTGCCTGTTTGCTTATATTGGGATTCAATTATTTATTTGAAATCACCTACTACTTGGTATTTGGATATCACTGGAAAAGAAATTCCCTTAAAATGAAAGTTTTATATAACTAAAAAAATTTAAACAAAGTATTCAGCTCAATTCATGCAAAGCAAAACAGTTATATAGATCAATGAATACTTCCTGGGCATTTACAAAGGAAAAGAGCTTCAAAGATTTTTTTTAATTACCAAAATATGAAAAAGGAAGCATCTTTTTTTTTGTCTCACATCAAATGCAGGGTTTCAGAGATGGAAATATATAGGGAAAAATCTCATTAATAA
>PVKE010011327.1:0-40533 GCA_004027555.1 Craseonycteris thonglongyai | reverse complement strand
AGACTAAGTTATAAAGATGTATTACAGCATTTTGTTTTCTCATTAGAAAATAATTATTGCATGTGCTGTTGCTTTAAATAGAAGTCCCTCTGTGAATAAGACATATGAAATACTTTTACAAAAGAACCCAGTTTGCTTTGAATCATTACAACATTAACTCCAACACAGATGGTAAAAATCTAACCTATTGCTTTGAGAGACTTCTCAAGCAGTTTTAATTTTTTCATGTCTATATATGCCCCTTCAGAAGAATATACTTGTCAATATGACTACTTTAAAATAAATCTTTTAAAAATAACTGCATTCATAAAACAAGATTATGTAAAAAAAAAAAGAAAAAAAGGAACAACTCTGATGTAGTAAAATGAAAACAGCCTAAAGAACAGCCTAGGTTTTCAGGGAATGTGAAAGCAGAACTAGAAAAAGTAAGAGAGCATAAAGGTGGGATGATGGAGATCAACTAAAAGGACCTGCCCGAAAAGATTTAAAAAGGTACCAAGAAAGCAATAACAGTGAAGAAAAAAGAGCGACTGTGTTGTGTAATTAGCCTGACATCCTTGCCACCCTGAAAAGTGAATTTTTTTCAGGGGAGGGTAGGTTTTAAACATGTGTCATAGTAGCTGAAGTTTTTCTGTGATCATCAGGGCTGGGCTCGTTCTACAAACATTTTCAGAGTGGAGCAGGTGCTGCTATATGGAGGGCAATACATGGAGGGAGGGACAGGTGGGAGGGAAGATAGGAGGTGGCAAATTGTGTAGGAAAACCAGAGACTTACTGGAAACAGACAGTATAGAAAGACCGTCAGAAGTAAAGACAACTCTAGTTTCCAGGAGAAAAAAACAAGGGCCATCTTGAGGAGATACTCTGAAGCTACATATTAGGAGAAAGATAATTCTTCAGTAGGTCTAGAATGAGGGACGTAAAGAGGCATAGTTTGAGGAAAAGATTTGTTCAGCTTCAAAGATACATACTATTATTCGTATTTCTCATTTTACCTAAATTCGGAAATGTGCTCATATTATCCTCAATTGTTATGTGACACCTGATACATGGGGTGCTGCATTCAAAGTCCTTTTTAGGGGGCAAATGCTTCTCTTTGGCAACAGTGTATTAGCTATTTAACTTCAATAAATAGGGATTTCTAGAAAGTGATATTTACAAGTAACATATTCAGCTGAAATACTAAAATAAAATAAAACAAGGTAACTGACCTCGCCCTTGTCACTGCATGTGTCCAAACCACAATCAACTTCAGTTTCAGTCTCATGGTCAGCTTGAGAAAGAAGCTACCTAAACTTTGTCTCCTGATAACGTTGAAAAACTATTATGCAGGGTTCTGGTTTCAAGGTGGCAGCAAGAAGAGATGTCTGTTCCTTTCATCTTTCTCAAATGTCCCCCAAATAATAAAGAAAGCAGAAGAAGAAAATAACATCAAGCTGGTAGTAAGATTCGGAACAACCAGCCTCCCCAAGCACCGGATGTGAGAGTGAATAGAGTTGTGGAGTAGCCCCTCCCAGCAGGTCCAGCCCAGTGTCTACGATGGGGTCATCCACAGAGTCTCAGAAAGACTGGGATTTGGGGCTGTTGAACACATGGGGATCTGGTTTCTGTTTCCGTTAGTTCGTTTGTGAATGCCTGTGTCAAGAACCTGTAGAGCCCTCCTCTCCATTCTGCCTTCTCTCTCATCTCCAGAACGAGATGGGTCACTACTCGTCTGTAGTCCCTGCAGAACTCAGGAGACAGGCCCTGTAGACACTGAAATGGAGCCCAGGACAGACAGATGATTTATGGGGCCCACTGTGAAATGAAAACATGGGACCCTTGTTCAAAATTTAGGAATTTCAAGATGGCTACAGAACTAAACACAGTACCCACCCCCTCCTAGTACCCTATGCAGCTTATGTAGGTGGTACCCCCATAATGCTGGCTCTTCAGAAGGCCCCCAAACCAGGAATTCCAAGAAGAGAGGAGGGCAGGAGTGGGACATGTTCCTGAAACTGAAATTACATTAATATATACCTGCTCAGGATTGAGGTGCCAATTCCACCACCCTGACTGTCATTCGGTCCACGCTCTCCCTTAAGAAGTCTGCAGGAGCTACCTACAGAGAAAATGCACTAACCTGGAGGAGATACTGGAGTCTGGTAGTTCCCAGAATAAAGTCTATCTGGCTGCCCAAATGCACACACTGGCAGACCATCTGGAAATAATCTCCATCCACCAGGAGACCAACCTCATCTATATACACAGAGCTTCTGGAAACTTTTACTGTATCACTAACACAGAATTACCAGGAATTTGAGGAAATGATCAGACAACAATAGCAACAAAAAAAGAACAATATGCAGAGAGCAAACAGAGATAATATAGAAAACACAATAACATTTCAAAAGGAAAACATTAGTATTTAATAATAGTCATACTTATAGTAGTGTCAGATTGCCTTTTTTTATTGTTAAATTTATTGGGGTGACATTTTTTGGTAACAATTAGACAGTTTCCAGGTATAGAAATCTACATTACATCACCTATGTATCGCATTGTCTGCTCACTACCCATCACCATATATTTGGCAAGACTTTCCCGTTCAGATCTTCTCCTGTAACACAGGAGCTGGAAGCTGGGAACTTCATTTCTAAAAATCTTTGCCAGCAGGTTTAATGCCAAGGCGAGGCACTTCCATGACTCAGATTCAGAAAACAGAGGAACAACTAAAGCTATTGTGAATACTTGAGGACTGGAAGGCAAGCATGTGATTTTTATAGGCAGCAGGCGTGCAGTCAAACCAGTGGCTTCCCTGCATTCTTTTGTGAGAATTGCTTTGGTGTTGCAACCCTCAATTATGATATTCTGAGATTCTCGGGTCATCCTTATCTCCTGAAGCTGAGTGACAGCTTTATTAAATCTATGTTTCATAGTCCTTAATTTTAGGAACTCATTTCCTTGAATTAAATATGTCCCTACTTAAAATATCTAGTGGGGTTTTGTTTTAACACTTATATAGTGTTTGTTATGTAGCAAGAACTGCTCCTTATTGTATTTTATGTTTGAAATGTATGTTGTTTATCTCACCATAATTTTTGATATTATTCAAATGTCAAACCATTAGAAAACTACATACATGACACATATAATGATGCATGTTTTGTCCTCCCATACTCCCTATTCCCATCCCAATTAAAGATTTTAAATCCATTTTGTTTATCATTTTAATTTTTTAAATTTAAAGTATCAGCTCCTTTAATTAAAAGAAAGCTAAAAATAGAAGAGAAATAAAATGATATTTATGTTAATGTTCAGAGATCAAAAATCCATCTCATAGGAGTTCTATAAAAAGAAAACTAAGAAAATGAATGCAGCATTATACGAAAAAATACCCTCCAAAAAGTTTCAGGAACTGACTGATACAGTTATACATTCTAAAAGGTTTACACCTACCTGAAGGCATGGTGAGAACACCAGAGGTAAATGTCAGGGATACAAAGAAGATCACACATTTCATTAAAAAAAATATCACATTGAACAAACAAACAAACAAATAAACAAAAACCTAGAAATCCTAATGGAGTCAGATATCTCAAAAGCAGTATTAGAAACTAGCAGACAATTAAAATTCCTTCCATATTCTGAATGAAATGGTTTTAGCCCAAATTTTTATACCCAGCTTAAATATCAATCAAGTGTGAAGACAATACCAGGGCATTTTATTGAAATCAAATTCTTAAAAATATGAAGCTTCTTTGTATTCCTTGTTAGGAGGCCACTGGATGATATGCTCCATCAAAGTGAGGAACAAAACAGAAACAGAAAGTAAAGGAGTCCCAGAAATAAGGGATCCAACAGAGGAAGAAGAAGTAGGCCTTCCAACGACCATAGTTTTATAGTTGCAGACTTGGTAGGCCATTAGGCCAGTTAGGAACATGATGACAGCAGGAAAACAATGGAACAGATAGATTGTCTGAAGCTTAATGTCAGAACTACGCAAGAGATGTGAAGAACAATAAGCAGATGGAAAATAAAGGGGTAGTTGTTCTCTCTAATATAAGAATTACATATAAAGTATATTCATATTGCACAAAGTTGAGCCAACCATGAACCAAATGTATCTCCATATAAATGAAAACAATAAATATGGGCATAACAACAATAAAAAGCACATAGTAACAAAAACAGGAGGAAGAAAAGCAGACAAGAGGGAGGTCAAGGATTACTGGATTCCACAATCACTATTTTGACAAAGGTTAATAAGAAGTGAGTCAGGATTAAATCAGATATAAACATTCATAGATTATACACCCATTTTCCTTCCCTAAATAATTTAGAAGATTATGAGTGCTGATTCATAATCAGCTAGAGATTCTAGGCTTTCGAGATCCACTTAGGGAAAATATCTCATGACAATAATGCCTGAGAAAGTGAAGGTCACATCTGACTCTGGAAACATGACCCTTACCTTCTAGGACTACCTTGCGGTGTATTCTGGCCTTGGGCATTCTGGTTAGGTATCAGAACATATCTTTGACCTGGTGTTACTCTTCAGTATTAGAGTTTCAGAAAGTAATGTGATGCATTTAGGCATGAATATATTTCTCATACATTACGTTCAGATTCTCCAGGCTGCTTCTTCCTATTCCAGGCATGTTCCTAAGTAAAATGCTATGTAGCTAGAGTAAAGGTCAAACATTCCAAATTCTGTAAGAATCTCCAGGATTAATATTTTAGACAATAATGATTCAATAAAGCCTTTTAACACTATTTCCCAGTTTGAACTACATACATGGATTTCTATGACCAGTGCAAATAAAAAATATGCTAGCATAATTATTTTTATTTAAAAATAAGTAAATCCTGATATTTCAAAATGAAGTGTAAGGACAAGACTCAATGCTTTTCATGTTTGCACCACATTGGAACACCGATTCAGGTGGAAGATCAAAACAATATTACTCTTTTGTCAAAACTTCTCACTAATATCTTGCAGTAACCTTCAGTAGTCCCTTAACAAATGATGTGTACATGCCTCTGATGCCTCTGGTTAATCCACTAAGCCCTATCTTTCAGCCACAGGGTGGGAAAAAGATACACACACACACACACACACACACACACACACACACACAGAGAGAGAGAGAGATTTGAACGAGACACTCATATAAATCTGATTTGTGTATGGAAAATAAAAGTTCATGCTTTTCCATCTTTTTCCTTGCATCTAAATTTTGGGTGGGACCCCAAACTACAAACAAATAGGATCTACTTAAAAGACCCAAACACATGTATTTCTAGCCTCTTAACAAATACCTCATGTAACACCCCCTTTTTTATGCACTGGTCATCTATATCAAATCTTTTACTACAAAATCATAAACATGTAATTCTGTAACATAACAATTCTATACCCAAACACACTCTACTACTTAAAAAAGGGAGTTCCTTCTGCTTGACCCTGTATATTCCTAAAATCAAATTTTCAGTTGAATTCCCCTGTAATCTGAGAAGAGTGGTTGGGAATTGAAATGTTCTCACTGCTTTCCTAAACAACAAGTTGACTAGTCAGAATTTAACTGGCTCAGTGGAAACTGTTCCGTCACTCAGAAAGACCATAAATGAATCACTTGAGCTGTTTGCCTAGTCCTCTATCCATCTCTTAGTTTGGGGATAATAAAGCTTGATAGTAAGTTCTAAAATGATTTCTCTCTCTGAGAGCTTTTAAATCCTACCCTATAAACTACATTTGATGATCTTTAAAGAGTCCTTCAAAATTTTGCATTGAACCAGCTATATCTTTAATTTTTCCTGTAGTTCCTATGAGACATTTAAAATGTTTCCCCTGCTTTGTAGATTTAATTAAATATTTCTTAAGCTGTGAACAGTTTGATATGATTCAAGGACAAAGAACAAGGTTTTAACATTGGTGTTGACTTGTAACTAAATATTAGCTTGTAAGCTATCTATCATAAGAAAAAATAGAAAAATTTTCAATTTTTCCCCATATTTTTTTCATTTTCCTTACGCAATCCCAACTGTTTAGAATCACTTTAGCTTCCCTCAGAACAGCATAACTTTTCACTCCTAGTAAATGATTCTTTCAATCAACACAACATTCCTTTCTTGTTTTGAAATGCAAACATATACCAGCCCAACATTTGTTAAAGCTCCTAACATTTATCAAAGACAGGAGCATAGCTAGTCATTGCTCTATTTTTCAGTTTTCAGGCAGGGATGGACTGCCGATTATACTACTAAATGTAGCCGGCTGTAGGTTGAGGTAGCTTGTTAGTGAGAGAGGCTGATACGACCAATCAAAAAATAAAAAGGTTAAAATTTTCCATTCTATTGGATGTGACTCTGACCAATGAGAGAAATGTGACCCTACTAGTGTTAAGAACAATAAGGTGGAAAAACACTAACAGAAAAATCAGTGAGACAATTAGATCATGGTCAAATGCCTCCCTCCTTTTTAGACCTTTCTACTTTGAAACTGTCTGGGGGAGCCCAAATTCTGCCTCAGGCTGATGGAGTTAAGATATTACTGTAGTATTTTTATTTGTATGTTTGTCTTCAGGTGTCAAAGACTGTCCTATAGATTGTAGGAATCTGGAGCAGAGATGAATATTAATAGGGGTTCATCAAGCAGCCACCTTACTCATTGGAGCAATAGCTGGCATGAGCTTGTTATCTCCTGATAAAGGCTTTTATAACTAAAGCCTGCGGTGGAAGGTTAGAGATGTACAACTCTTCATAGAGTCATCAGATGCAAATCTGCTCCGCTTTGTTTTATTTTCTGGAAAATGTTGTAAACCTCTGAAAAAATTGTAACAATATAGAAACTGTGTTTAAATTTGGCAATTGTTACAAGAATATCATGCTTTTAAATTGTAGTGAGGGAAGCAATGCATCTGAAGTGAAATAAATATCGAGGAGAAGAGGACAGGTACAAATATTTTCTGGATGGATATGACTATCGTTCGGAAGTTGGACAGAACTTAAAAGTTTAGAGCAGGTCTGAGCAGCAGTAAGCAGAAGCAAAGCATCCAGAACGTAAGGGATAATAATTCTTCTAGACTCAGAGCTATGCCATGGCTCTGAGCAGGGAAGTCTTCTGAGATTTATATACACTTCAGCAGATTTTGACCATTGGTCAAATAGCCAACAATTGATGATTTATGAGCATCTAGACTATAAAAAAAGCAACATATTAAGCACCATAGATGCATAAATGGGTGGTTCCTGGGATTAGAAAACATGCATAAACCTGTGTAAGTGTGTGCAGGAAAAGGCAAGTTGGTTCAGGGCCATAGCCAACTACAATTGCGTCATAGCACCATGTAGACCATGGGTCCTTTTTTAGCTGTTGATTTCTGCTTCGTTGTCAAGATTCAACAGTATCTGTCATGGCTGAGTAGCCCTTGGGTTCAGGCATTTCACCGTTCCTTCAGAATTCTCCACTTGGCTTGATTTCGATGAATCAGTTTGACAAAGCAACACTTCCTAAACTCACCAGATCCTAATCATCACTGGACACTTGCGAAACTCAGATCCCCAGGGTCAAGCTCTGTAAACACAATCAATAGGACAGACACTATGTGTTTCAAAAAGAATCCTCCTGAGGTGACTTGTATGCTCAAGACCAAGGGGGAAACACGATGAATGCAAAGAGCAGGAGTATCTCCTCCCAGATAAAACATACTTATTTCAAGGAATGAGTATTTTAAATAATACTTTAGCTTCCCCCTGAAATAAAGTGTCAAACAATAGAGCCTGTACGGAAGATTCTCTAAGTTATCCAACAGTACTCACCACTGTAAGGTCCTTAGTCATTGGAGATGTATTCGTGAAAAATGTCACCACACAGTCCTTGGCCTCAGGGAACTTGCGAAGTATATTCGTGGTTCCATGTGACTTTATTATCACTTGTATCTCACGTAAGAACATGTAAGGGCTGACGTGAACCTACTTTATGCAGCAGGTCGGCAGTGAGCTGGGGGCCATCAGCACTGCTCACAGAAGCGGATGGTGTGCATATCTTCCCAGCTTTGCACTCAGCAACATACGTCAGAGTGATGGTGTGGCATATGTCATGGGAAAAAAGAATGTGACAAATCAGGGTTTGTTTTTGTTTTTTTTCTGGAAAGCTTGCTGTTAAATATTCAGCGGTGTACCACGGTCAGAGCGGCGTGTCCTCATCTCCGACACGCAACTGGTAGCCACCCACCTGCACTTACAGCTTCAGCGCGTTCGCACAGCTGTGGCCACGGCGGCGGGCATTGGCCAGCTACTTGGGCTTTTGTTTTTAGTCTTGACTGTGGACAACTCTGAGCATTGCCCTGAACCTCCAACTGCAGGATGTGACCCAGCCCTCGTGTCAAATAGGGTACACCCCACGTTTCTGTCCAGCTGTATTTTGGGGGGGCCCAACCTGATGGTTGCCAAGCCAAGTTCTCAGGACACAAAACAAGACACGTTTGGAGGCAACAGCTATCCCTGCGAGAGAAAGGATAAATCACCAAGGGGAACCCACCAGTCTCAATTCAAAGATGTTGGTTGTTACAGATGTTTTCTCCCGCCAATCTGCATTTGGAAAGCCAGGGACAGCATGAAATTGTACCTTCTCCTCTCAACCAGGCATCATGGACAGAGTTTCTAAGCTTTGAGCAAATTATAAAATTCAATGTAAAATTGTATTATTATTGTCCCTACTGGTTTCTCACGGAGAGAATCATTTTTCACAGTTTTGATAGTTTTATAAGTGTTTCTTTCCTTTTCTGTAACATGAACTTTATTTATTACCCCCCTTTGACTCTAAAATGGCAGGTTCTTGTTCTAATGCATTGGCCAGTTTTGTATTTTCCCAGGTCGCTGCACCTGCTTGCTTTTTGCACATTGTTAATAATTAGAAGTTCTTCAAGGCCTGTGTAAATCTTCTCAGGTAGGTTTACATCACACTTTAGAGACAGTGTCCCGTAAGAGTGTCCTCCAGTGTAGGGTGAAATGTCACAGGAGAGTGTTTTAGAGAGCTTCTTAATGCTAACGGCGAGTTTTATCCTCTAATCAAAGTCAAAAGACTGATGATTTTTGCAACTTTGTGAGGAAACTTATCTCCAATGTTGGCTAACACTGTAGGGAAATGTAGGTAAGTGGTTCATGGAGTGTTAACATCTAGCCTGTATTGTCTAACAATTGTGTTTGTCTTGTGTTTTTGAATTTGAGTCTCTGGTGGTCAAGAGAATCATACAAGCCACTGTGTACTCTCTTGTCTTCAGTAACACCTCTGCTTGTGGAGAAGGACAGAGAGCGACATCTCATCTATCAGAACTCCTTCTGAGAGATGTAGCTTTGCAGTTTTAACATAAGGTGACCAGATTTTAACATTGGTAAAGCGGGACACCATTGACCGCGGGGGAGGGGGTTCTTGATTAAAAATTTGGTCTATCTTCTGCTGTTCCCTAGCGTGTCGTGCATTCTTTCCAAAAATCAGGACTTTTTTAAAATGCCGCAGGATGCAGGACAATTTGTTAAAAATCTGGACTGTCTCACCAAAAGCGGGACATCCGGTCACCCTATTTTAAGAAGAACAGTTAAACTCATGTCAATTGGTTATTCTCCGGTTGTCTACCCAGCCTAGTTCTAGACCTCTGTTTTTTATCATTATTTGCTAATGTCTGAAACCGGTTTAATTGCTACTCACTATCTTCTCATGCAGACATGAACACAGACTGAGCACATTGTGTTATTCCCAGTCACTCTCTTCGCCATGCTTTTCTCACCTGCAGCCACGTGTCCTGGGACTGCTAATGACAAATGAAAAGATGGAGCAAGTATTTCACAAAAACAGTGTGGTAATATTCTTTGACACTTGAAGTGGTCAGAATCAAAATATAAGTAAGACTCAGGGAAATAAGCACATGCTACTTCTCTGTGTGGGTGTGTTGGTTAGTAAATAACTCGGATCTTGAGTAGTTCTTTCCACATTTTCATTAGCTTCCAGGTTGTTTATTTTGATTTCCTTAAGATTAGAAGACTACCAAGAAGTCCTCAATATTGAGTTCTATATACTCGAGAAGATGGAGTCTCTTCACCTTTTTCTTTTTCCTTTTCACTTTGGACATCTGTTCCTGTTCTTGTCCGCATCTTCATTCTCTGCTCACCTCCTGCATGGTGTGCCTGACCCAGGTCCTATTATTGGCCTCTTTGTATGCACGGCTCTGCAATCTCTATCTCACAGCACGCTATCCATTTTTTCATCTTCCACCTACTACTTCTGTACATGTGATTTCCTAAGTATAGGCCTGACTGACCGGAGCTGGCCTTCACTTTCAAGTTGCATGCCTGACCTTTACAGCAGTTTGTTTGGAAAGCTCCTTGCCATCGACATTTCAAAAGCCGAATGTGTTATTTTCTCTTCACATATTTCTTCTTCCTCTCGCCACTTGCTTTCTTTCAGTAAGCCGTCTCAAACCCTGGGATCGTTTTTGCTTCCACACTCTCCTTTGCTTTCTACAGTCAAACCAGTTCCAAAAGTCAGATACATGTGACCGATACGACTTCCATCCTCCTTTTCTAATTAAGTTACCATCCTGGTTGATTTGTGTTGCCACCTCTGGATTCTTTGCTTGCTCTCTCTCTACTCTAATCTACATGTCATATTATGATCAGCTCATCCCTTAAATTCAGTCACCTTGTTCCTCTGATACAACTCCTATGACTTCTCATTACTGCATTATGTCACCGGGGCCCTGATTAGAATGTCCTTTTTGGTTTAATATTCTACTGCACATGTTGGTCTGATCGTGTGTCCATCACAATTACTTTCTCAACACCATCATGCATTTTCTGTCCTCTGTTCTGTTCCTCACATTTTTCTGTGGAGCCCAAACTTCCAACTTCACTGTTTGATAGATCCAGTCAGAGCCCCATCCAGACTATACTCAGCTTCTCTTAAATCCCAGTTCCTCTCAGATCCTTTCTGATACTTTACTATTGACCTTACCTGACCTTGGGTTACACACACACATATTACTAAAGTATATTGATTCATTTATAATATTAATATATTAATACATATATAAATATACAAGGGTTGTCCAGAAAGTATCCAGCTACATACTATGAAAAATAAAGGCATTGATGGCTGGATTCTTTTCAGATAGCTCACGTATATTTAAATACATATATGTGTAAACACAGTAGGACAATTTTTATATCACTTGCTTTATCTACTTCCTGCCTGAAACTCCATGAGGATACCTGTTTTCTTTCAGGTTCTAAGCACCTTGCATAGAGGTAGGACCAGGCACTGCTGAGTTTTCCCAGCACACATATGACATTGGTTCTACAAGTCTTGCAACAAGTGAATGGAAGAGAAGAATGCTATAAAATTGCTGAGATCTATTACTCTTTTCTTCCTCTTTCCTCCCCCCACCACCCACTGCCTTCCCAAATTCATGGCCATCAAGCAAGACAGACCTTATTGATTTCTAGAGGGCAAGACAAAAAAATGACATCAACTATGTATGGAGCATGGATAATTTATGAGCTGCTGAAGATAAGCTTTCCTCACAGTGGAAAGTAGAACAAGACTCTCCCAGGACTTGCTTGTAGACACTAACAATAGGAATTCCCTCAGGACAGTGGTTACCTGGCTCTGTAATTTTGTGATTTTTCTCTCTAAAACGAATGCAGGTAGTTTCCCCAGAAAATGTGCCCACTGGGAAGGATAGTCCCTTAAGTAGCCTGATATAAACAAGCAAAAACCACTGGGCAGTGTCACTTCTGCCCTCATCCTCTCCTCATTGTTTAACACAAGAAAAGCTTTTAAGATCTCTGGGCACAGGGCATGACAAAAGGGACCAGGAAAGAAATATGTCATAGGCAGGGACAACTCAGGTGCCATGTTCACCTCTTGGTCATCTGTAAAGATTGAAAACTCAAAACATACAGGAGGGAGCCCTGTAAGGACCGCTTGTTATTTTAGCTGGAGTGAAGTTATGTTAAGTGCATACTAATAGGAGCCAGGTCTACGCACGCAGAACTGAAATGGTCTCTGTTACTGGAAAAGTGGGGAGTATTTCTGGTCTCCTTGTTCTTAGCAATTCCATAGCTTTGCTTACAAGAATTAGCATGTTCTTTAGCTTTGTATTCCATTTATTCGACCTACAAGTTACCTCCTACCCACAACAGTTCTTACAGCCCAGACCCTAATTAGAAAATTTGTCTTCTTGGTAGTGCTAATAGGAAACCAAATATAGCAGTGTTTTAATATGTAGCAGTGAATGTTCTTTTCTCGTTTAAATCACTGTGCTCATTATTTTCACATAACCAGATATTACCTTCTGAGCATCACCTGCATCATGGAGCTTAGGCATATGAGGAGGCTCCAGGTACTAACAGGCTCATGTTCTGGCTAAGAGTGCAGTGATTTTAAAGATTTCTATAAAAAGGACAAACAGTACAGTCATTGTGGTTTCATAGGTTTGACATCTATTTCCATTACAAGCAAGTGATGATATTCATCAGTGTATATTCATCAAGCTTCCTAGAGTAGAAGCTTCTTTTCAGTAAAGTTTCCAGTACAAGTTATATTGAAATGTTGACTTCTACTAGTTATGACTTATGATGTCCAATGGCTACTCATTAGCCACTATATTCATCAGTAGAAATGCTTTCTCCACCGAGTTTGAGCTTATCTCAGAAACTTGCGCCATAAAGTTGAAATGAGCATATTTTGTATAAGCAGCTCTTTGATTTGACCAAGTACTAGTGGAAAAATAATGTGTATATCAAGTGTCTCATTAGCCTAGATTCAATAAATAAATAGATCCTATACCTGCAACTAATGTACTCTTCTTATATTATCATCATGCTTCTTGCATTGGGTTATAATAATTGGTTTGGGCAATAATTTTGTTGAAATGACAAACTGGTTGACTTAGAATATTTTTCAATCCACAATTTCTGTATGTGGTTGAGATTGGTAAGGGAATAGATAGTTTGGCAAAATGTATCTTTCAAATTTTGTGTCTGGTTTTATTGTTTGTTTGTTTGTTTTGGCTTTTCCCTTGTCTAATTCTATTTTCTGCCGTATGTTACCATTTTGTATTTTAAGCAGGAAAATATAGGAAACAAATCAAACAGCTTTTAGCCAAAGTATATAATTGCATTGCTGTTGTGATTAAAAAAAATTTTAATTCCAAGAAAGTTGGGCTCACGGATCTAATGTTTAAGGCATTAGCAAGAAAATGAACAAGATAATATGATCTAGAATAGAAAGGCTTTTATTTCACACAGGGACACAGACTGTGTAATTGATAGAATCCATTATATGTAACAGGAATCTGAAGGGTTTTATACCATTGGAGTGTTGTGTTAAGGATACAAGAGAAAGTGACTATCTGTGACTGCTCATCAACAAGTCCTTGGGTGCAGGCTGCCCTGAGAAAAGGGTAGGTCATTTTGAGAGAGAAGATTCTTTGGCTAAAGGAAATTTCTAGGAAGCCACTTAAGAGCTACCCCCTCTGGCAGCAGGAGAATGAAGTGGGTCTTGTTGGCACCAAACGAAAACATCTGTGTGTGTATGTGTAGCATATTATTCTTATTATTTTTTGCACATTGCAGTTTCTGAATAAACTGTAGCTATTATTATTTATGAGGATTCATAGAATTTTTCTGAAGAGCCCATAGAATTATATATTCATTATTTAAGAGTTATTAAATGCCATAAATATACCATTACAATATAAGGGAGTTGCTTCCTTTTGAGGACAATTTCCAGCAGACTATTTCTAAGCACATGCATGAAAATGAGCTGATGGATCATTTCAATCATTGCCATAATCCCTTGTGTCACACAGAGTCTATTCATTTCTGCCTGTGATGGCTAGCGTGGAATACGCTGCACGGAGGTTCCATTCAAAAGCCAAATATAGACATGCATGGTGGCCCAAAGTCTGTGTTTAGAAGGGACTTCCTAAAGCATTAAATTTTTCATTGGCCAGTTAACTGGTTTTGAATTATTTTTAATGGCTAGAACATTTTAGCAGCATTCTCTAGAGACTACTCTGATTTCAAATGGAGCATTTCCAATTAATCTACAAAAGGCATTACATAAACACAAGTTAACTATCTCATGGCAATAGATAATAACAATATTGCTGCAAATTATTGTAGCTTTATTCACTAAGCTATTCAAAGAGTTATTCTAGATATTATCAAACCTCGTGCCCCAGAGACCCCGTGGATGCAGGTTTTTCTGCCTCATAATTAACCCTGAGGGAAAATGTTTGGGATGAATGATAGTTTAGCCTCTTCCAAGCCTTGAATTACAGAAATCTACTGACGGCTTGGTGGAATTACTTAGTTCTATGGCTGTGTGTATATGTAAAGAGTGGTAGGGCTGTGGAAATGACTTTTGGAAGACAGACATTACAAACCCTAAGGCCAATAAATACTTTCCATTCACCATTTGATTTGGATATTTCCTACCCTTATAACTGCCTGTATATGCCAGATTCTTAAGTGTAAAAGTCTAATACTCCTGGTTCTATAATCTCTCCTAAATAAATTTGAATGGATTTCTGTTATCTATGTTTAACTTTAAAGTAGAGTTTTGCTTTACTGAGTTATCTAAATATAAAATGTCAAGATTCTTTTACATTATATGTTTCAATATTGGGCACAGTGCCTTGCATTTAGTTTATGTTTCGATAAATAATTTCTGAAGTTAAAATTTGTAAAAAGGTAGAGCAGAATGGAATTGAGTTGGCAAGACACTGAATGGCTTGCTTTCAGATTTGCCATAGATGCAGTGCACTGAGATTTTTTTCACTGTTTTGTGGAATGCCATTTTCAAACAAGGTTGCTGCATGAGTCCCAGTGATAAGCATTTAAACTGTGCTTCATTAATGAGTGCTGACGCGGCCTTTCCATCCCAAGAGACACACAATTTTACTTCATACAAAGTAAGATAAACTGCGGAGTGCAGCCACAACAACAAATGAAGATATAGACAGACCCAAAGGTAGGGAGGAGGATATAATCAGATAGCCACTGGATGCTGAAACATATCTGCATATGCTAGTAAACATGTCATACAGCAACAAACCATTAAAAACAGTTTGACACACGTTTCATATTTTTTCCCACATTATCTGAGATATGTGAGCTATTGATAACATGACAGCTCTTAAGTAATTTAGTTTTCAGAAAATCTGGCTCTGAATATAAGTAATAGTTTGGTTCATGAAGATTATGGAACATTCTCTTTCTTAGGAGGGTTACTCAGATTAATTGAGATTGCATGGCAATGATATATGGAAGTGAGAATGACATATCCTGAAGCAGCCACCATGTTCACAGCCCCTAAGTCGTGATGTGAAGCCCACCTATAAGATGATTGTCCAGGAACCTTGTTCAGAAAGAATTTAAGGCATAGGGTGTTGTAAAGAAAAGCCATCGTATTGGAGGAAAACTGCTTCCATTATGTTCACCTGCTACAAAATAAATGGAATACAAGTTTCTACATTCCTCTTCTCAGAGGGAAAATCAATATCAAAGATGATATCAAAAGAATAAGTTCAGAGATAGGCCAGTGTAAATTAGTCAATGATTCACTTCTGTATCTTTCATTGAGAATCTACTCTTTACTAAACTCTACTATATATATTCTAAAATCCCTCACTTTTAGTGCGTGTTACGTGTCCACGTAATATTCACACAGCACAGTGAAAACCACAGAATTGGGGGCCATTTAAATTTTTTCTGCCCCTCAGGATGAGCACAAAGTAAAACTTTTGTAGCCTAATTCAGAATTCTGAGTACTGATGCGGTGATCCTGATACTTCTGAGCCCAAATGTGACCCAGTCATTTCCTGTTTCAGCAAGAGCCATGGTATTAACATGAACACAGAGTCAGTTCTGAGTGTGGTTCTGTTCGAAGTGCCATCCAGTAAGACAGTAAGAGACGCTTTATTTCTGAGAGTATCTGATCTACAACTTGATTGAATTGGATGTGACTGAAGAAGTTCAGTGTCTATTTGCTCTATTTCTAGTTTATTACTGTGGTCCTGCAAATAACAAAAATAGCAAGAAATACTGAACTCAAAATACCATCTTAAACCACAGCAAATCAGCTACATTAAATGTGAAGTGACAACACATTGGCCTCTCATCCAGCTATAGCTTGTAATAGGCAAAATTGTATTCAGCTGAACACTGATTTATTAAGTACCACCAGGCCTACAAAGACACAGTGAGCTCTCTCAAGTAACTATTTTCTAATAGCAAAATACACCAAGAATATAAATATGAGCACTATGTGGGGTAAGTTATGGCAAATTCATCAGGAGAAATATAAATGAAAAACCGTAGGCATTTAAGGAAATAAATACTACCAAGAATGGAGTAACTCCAAATTTGGAAGAGTTCATAGAAGACACGAATAGAAGGGAAAACCCACAGACCTGGGAGCTGGAGGAGGGAGGAGTGATTGGGAGGAGGGAGGGTGCAAAATAGAGCAGTGGGTGTTCAGGAGAGTGACCACAGGGATCCACGTGGGTGTGCATTTATGGGGAGACTGTGCAATCAGTTAGGAAGCTACATTTTGCAACCATTTCTGTCACTACCTGTGTGAACTTAGGCAAGTCACTTGAGCTAATTGGTTAACAGTAGGCTGACCAGATGTCCCGTTTTAAATGGGACAGAAAACAAGGGTCTGTCCTGTTTCAAACAGTACATGTGGTCAGCCTCCTGACACCTTGAATTTAGCCCAATGAGGCTCGGCTGACCGTATAGCCCATTGGAAACGGGACAGGACTGTTGCTCTCTGTCCCATTTAAAATGGGATGATGTCTGGTCAGCCCGGTTAATGAGCCCAACTGGATAAAAAAGGAAGGACTGCGCCCTCCCGGAAATGTCTAAGGTCACTGTTAGCTCTGAAATCTCTGGTCCTCTGGGCACTGGCATACACAAGCATCCGGAGTGCCCCACTGACGCTGCCATCATCTGGACCACGGGGTTGTCAAAGCAGGTGGACGTGAGGACTCTCATGTGTCGTTGACCAGAGACACACTGGAGGCATGTTAGAGTTGTGAAAGTTGGTGCACACACACAGTCGGGAAATGCAGGGGTTGGCAGGTTGGAAAGCTATTTTCTGATGTGCAGCCAGAAATACATGACCAAGTGGGACCACGGATCATGTGATCCACACAATGTGATGGTATCAGGGAAAGGAAATCTATTCACGACGGTGTTGTGGGAAGCCCAGGCGATCTGGGTGGGACTCGAGGGGGCAGATTGGCTGCTGGAGACAGGGAGATACATGGGAAGGGGCGAGTTGGGGACGGGGCCAGGAGTTCTAGTCTGCAAGGTGCAGTGGCTGGCAGTGGAGAGAGAGAAAAACATCTGTCACGCCACTGGAGATGAAGGCTTTGCCTGTCTTCTGTGTGGGATGCAGCATGGTGAGTGAGAGGAATGTGTTGTTTCCCCTCAGTCTAGGCAAAGCCAAAGGAAGTCTTAGGAGGAGGGAGGGAAGACCAGGCAGGCACACGGTGATGTTTCCCTGAGCACCGAAATGGTGCAGGATGGAACAAAAGGTGCAGTCATATGATTTTACATCTTCAGTTCTATTTTAGGTTTCATCACCTGTTTTTATTAACTGACTTTATGGCATATCTATTATTTCCAGTTTTATTTCAGTTTTGTTTTGTTTTCTCTTTTTCTTTCCAAACTATGCAATATAAAACTCCACTCACTTCAGTTCAGGAGACATGCTTGACTTGGTAAAACTAAAAGTGGCTAATAATGAATGTTTTTAAAGAATTCCTCCATTACTAATGTGACAGATGTCTCAACAAGCGAGGTACCTAGATACATGTAAAATGATCAAGCAACACAAAACTTCCAAGCTTTGATGTGCATGTTAAAAAGAAAAGCCACTCATACTCATGAGTGAACTTGGTGGAAATCTGCGTTTTATCATTTAGATGTTTTCAATAAATAATAGGAATCTTTATACAGGAGCATCCACCCACTATACTGATGACTTGCACCACGTTTTTCTTTTCTCAGTGAGGTTTAAATTATATCCCACTTTAGAAATAAAATAAAATGACACCGGGCAACTTTCTGACCTAAACTCGCTGACCTGCTAGTGACACTTTGAGTTCCTACAAATCGTAGACCACAGATTCTGACTATATGTGACCCTGCTACCCACACACAGAAGGTGTTCAGTATCAATCTGTGGAATTGAACCAAGTATATTTGCTTGCATGCGTGCTTGTGTGTTGACACCAAATATGCATCGCCTCACACATAATTTTTCATAATGGTGTGGAAAATATATACATTGACTTTAATGTGAAACACCTTTGAATTCGGGAAACAATAACCGGCCTATGACACAGGCTTTCAGAGCTGCTCAGCAGGTTAAGCGCTCATGTTGCAGCCCTGGGGACTGAGGATCGAATCCCGGCCCCAGCCCATGAGGACCCATATGCTGAACTGGGGTGAGCTCCCCATGCGGGAGGCCCCTGGCCCAGTTCCTGCCCTGCTCAGTTCCCTGCCCACCTGTGTGGAATGAAACCGTGTTGAAAACTGATGACGTACAACTATGGAGACGGCTCTGCCCCCCGCCCTTCTCTCTTTCTCTGTCTCTGTCAAAAACAATAAAATTAATCTTTAAAAAAAAAGAGAGGAAAATAAGCAGCTCATTTATTATGAATTGGTTTATGCGCATGTCTCATCGTTTACATTTCTTTAAAAATATTTAAAATTTCTTTAAAAATACCATCTCTACCACTTGAATGGAAGTGTAGCGCATTGGAAACCATCGGATGTCATCCTGTAATTTAGTTGCAAACGCTGCCGAGTTTTCCCGTGAGTGCATGCATCAATTTTGCTTTCATCTTGAACCTTGACTCACATTACTTAGGCTTACGAGGCAAGGTCGTGGTCACAGCCCCAGAAATCTAAGATTCAGGTGCTGAAATGTCATTGGCCTGTCATGGGGCGCTTTTAACACGGAGGCTAGAGAGCAACGACATTGAGGCGCCTGACTCTGTTTGAGTTTAGGGGCATCTCCCCAAAAAGCCAAAAAGTGGGTGTGGCACACAGACCCTGGGTGGGTGATGTCACTGGTCCTGTGTCTCTTGGGGACACACCGGCTGTCCCACCCCACACGCTGCCTGTCCATGTACTCACACGGTGGTGACGAGGGAGACACTTCCCCCATCGTCCATCCAAATCCTCAGGTGTGATTCATGGTCGGCGTAACTGCATGCCGTGGAGTGTTCATTGTTTCTTCCCCCACCAAAAACATACAGTCAGTATCATGTAGCATTGAACAGTTTTTTTGTTAAATATAAATATTTTATATTAAAGGCTAGTGACTTAAAGTCAGAGTTTACATTCTAATAGAAAACATTCAGAATAGGTGACAAAACTTCCAGAGAGATTTAGCCTACCTCTCCGCCTGTTCCTTCCAGTTCATCCCCACGATAACTACCAATTAGTCTCTGTCATTTTCCATTTTCACTAGTGGTGCACGTGTATGTTCTTGTTGCAAAAGAATAAAACATGGAGCGAAATATTGAGTAAATTTGAATATTCTCACTCCTTGGAATGCCCTCTTTCCTCATCTCACTTTCTTCCCCAAAGGGGTGACTCTTGTCCAAAGTTAGGCGGTCTAGTGCTGCCACAGAATATTTTTAGATGATGGAAATGTTCTATACCTGTGCTACACAGTATTGAGCATGCAGTTCATATGGTTAAGAAGCTTGATTTTTAATTTAAATTAATTTCAACATACATTTACATACTACATATGACTAGTAGCTCTTATAGTAGACAGTGCAGGGTTTTTTCTTTATTTTTAAGATTTATTTTATTGTTTTTGACAGAGACAGAGAGAGACAGAGACAGAGAGACAGAGGAGGGGGAGGGCCCAGAGCAGTCTCCATAGTTGAATGCCATCAGTTTTCGACATGGTTTTGTTCCACACTGGTGGGTGGGGGCTGAGGAGGGTGGGAACCAGGCCAGGGGGCCCCCTGCATGGGAGGCACACCCCCTTGAGCCAGGGGCCGAACTGGGGGGTGAGAACTGAACTGGGGGCTTTCCACATGGGAAGCATACTCCAATTCAGCTTATGGGTCCACATAGGCCGGGGCCAGGATTCCATACTCAGTCCCCAGGGCTGCAAAGCGAGGGCTTAACCCGCTGAGCCATCCCAGCTTCCCCTACAGTGCAGATTTGTCATCTATCCCCAGGCTAATGCAGTGAATTCATCAGTGTCTCTGTATGTAGGCTCATTTTCCTTTTCACCAGCGTGAGCCTTATTCAGATCCAATCACATTCCCCTGCTATGAGTCCTTCAATGAGTCCACTTTCACGGTATTGTTCTAAACTTATTTGCATATTATACAAGGCTCATCATGCCCTGCTCTTTGCATACCTTGGTCTCCTACATTCTTTATGTTCAGAGAATATGTCATGCTTTCTTATGCCTCAGTGTCTTTTCCCATGCTGCTCCCTCTTTCCTTATCTATCTAACAAATTCCCTTAATCTCTTTTGCTTCTAAATAATTCTCCAGTAGGTGCTTTTTATCTGTCTCCCCCAAGACACAACACAGAAAATTGGTAGGTCCTGCATTAATGTTAGCTCTTTCCTTCCACTCTGCCATCTGATCATATGGATGATGTCAATTATGCTTTCCTGTCAAATATATTGTGCAGTGTCACTGAGACAGGACTAGAAATCGAAGAGTAATGATTTTACTACAATGCTAATTTCACAGGGGTAAAGATTAATCACTTTAGTTCACAAATACTGTAAACTCTCAGAACAACTCTTGGCATAGATTAGGAGCACAATAAATACGTGTAGAATGAGTATATTATCAAGTTATGTTTTCACATTTTCCAGTCTTATCCATTTTGACTATTCTCAAGTTCCCAAAGTCTGTCACGAAACTTTCAGGTTAAGATAATGACTTTCATGAATTTATAAAATATAGACTTAAAAATAACCTTGAATTTTTTTGGGTTGCTGCTTTTCTCAGGCAAAGAAAGTAACTGCTTTAGGAGAAAAACACATAAATAGACCAAAAATCCAAATATCAACTCACTGTTTGGAATCCCAAGCAATACTTGTGTTAAGTCACTTGTTCCCCTAAACCAAGAACCTCCTTCCTGCTGACACGCACCCAGCACACCAGCTGTCTTTCTCAATACGCTCCCATTTTAATACAGCCAGCAAATGTAATGAATGCTAATTTTTTTACCTATTAGTAAGGACTCCATTAAGTATTCTGTTTACCGTTAAACCCAATGCCCTATAATGTGCAGTTTACTGGTTATGTGTTCTAATTGGAGCCTTATCCAATGGGCTCCATTAATATTAATTTGCAGTTAACTTTTGTTTAATCTAAAAATCAGTTTCCTATCTACAGGATTGTGTTTATACGCAAACCAATTTGTATTAATTTTGGAAGTCAATTAATTAATTGGGACATCATGTCAAATTCATTAATGAAATCGTATTATGGAACATCTACTGTATTCTGTTCATAGTCGTATCCTTTAATTGGGTAATGCTATTGAGTAAAAGAAAACTCTATTAAGTATAGCTTTGTCACATTACTGGCTTATTGTTCTTGATTTCATTACCCTCTCCTCAGACTTGGATGTATAATCTCAATAATTTTTGTTTCATTTTGATTGAATGACCATTTATACAAACAGGCACTTTATTTCTTTAAGAAAGAGGTGAATTTTATAAATGATTCAGTATTTTGGTCAGCCATGTTCTAAATATAGAAATGAAATAGTTGTGCTAACATGAATATTATTTATTCAAAGTGATATATCAATCCTGTTATTAGTATTTAGCTTTTAAGTTTGAAGTACATTCCAATTGTTCATCTGTATTTTCCTCTCCTACTGGACGTGGTTAACAAACAAACTCACTGAGATGAAGAACCCTAGTTAAAAGTTTTTCATTTTTATATTATTTGTTTACGATACTATTTTCATAAAAACTATTTATAACCTGATAACATACAATGCTTCTGTTTCAATATCCATTTATAACCCCTGAAAATGTCTCATTCTGGTGTGTGAAGAAAGTATGTTTAGGGGAAGCCGGGATGGCTCAGTGGGTTAAGCGCTCACTTTGCAGCACCGGGGACCCAGGATCAAATCCTGGCCCCGGCCGTGTGGACCCATGTGCTGAACTGGGGAGTGCCCCCAGTTCAGTCCTCTCTCAGTATATATGTGTGTGTGTATATATATATATATATATATCTGTCAAAACCAATAAAAAAATAAAATCAAAATAAACAAAGCATAGTTAAAAAAAAAAAAGAAAAAAGAAAGTATGTTTCTTCTTTATTTGCTACCCAGATGCACTCAGATTGGACTTTCATAAACCTGTCTTAAGGCTTCCTTATTTTATGAATGCTTGTCACTTCAAAAAGAAACTACAGACATTTTAATTATAGCATCACAATACAGTCTCATTCATTAGTAAAGATTAACATCATTTCTCAATACTCAATGCCCATTATTTTTTAATTATCGCCAATGTGGCTTCTACCCAGAATTTCTCATGAGGACACATTTCATAAAGTCTTTATCACTGTTTTGAAGTTCATTTAGACCCCATTAATGATGAATATACGACTGCTTTTCGTTTCTAAGCACTGTTCTGGAGGTTCAGATTAGGTGGGACTCTTGTTATTATATGACTGCATGTTATTTGTGGGACTTTCTTTTAACTTGATTCTAGTATTTTTGAGTTGAAACTTTTTGAAATATTAGGTGAAATTCCTCCTACCTCAGTATTTCCACAGACGGTTTTACTATCACAAAAGAAAAAAAAATGCTTATAAAATACAAAATTAGAGAAATTTGAGCTGTTGTGTGTAACAGGCCAAATTGTAGATTTATTATATAATTTCTCTAATCATGAATATAATAGAGAAACCGTCTCCAAAATTCAACCCTCTTGCATGTGACCTTTAAGTTTGTATTTTCTCCTTGAAAAGTAAAATAAAAATTGGTTTCTAAAGATAACATAGGTAGAAGTGAAGCAATATATAGAACTATACGTAAGAAAGTGAAAATCCTTTGAAATTGTACAACCCAAGGGTGATTGATAAAGGGTGTCCCAAAATTCATGCAAGATTTGAATTTTGTGTCACTTGTGAGGTAAAGTGTTGCCAACAACAAAAAAAGACAGCGTGACAGTTGACAGTGAGGATTATTAAAAATGGAGTGCTACACAAAAGAACAACATGTTTTCATTGTTGAGCAATGAAAATTTACAATTTTTAATTACAAACCTGTGTTTTTTATCAAAATTACTTCTTGCGTGAATTTTGGGACACCCTTTATTAACCTTTTGGCATAATTGCAGGTAGTTCTCAATGCATTTACATCCATTTATTGTGTACTTACTAGGAGCTAGTCAAGATAAAGGTGCTCTGTCCTGTGCACTGTAGGACGTGCAGTGCCTCCCTGCCCCCTGCCCACTAGATCCCAGCATCACTTCCTTCCCTGATGTCACAACCGAAAATAGAATACCTCCAGCAATGGCCGAGTGTCTGCAATGGGACAAAATCAGCCCTAATTGAGAACTGTGATGGGCAATAACAAAAATCCACATCTCAGCAGTTACTTCAGGTACTCTTCTCTTAATCACTCAAAATCTGCAATGAGTCCAGCGGGCAGTTCTCAAGGGTAATGTTCTTCTCAGCGGTGGAATCCCGGTGGCTTGTCAGGTGGGAACACTGTGTGACCTTCAGGTGACTACAGTAGGAAAGAGAAACCTAGATCTCAATGCTTCTGCCCAAAGTGACTCATGTCACTTTGTTTATAGTCTGTTGGCTATAACTCACACCGAAACTTCTCTAAACTACAAAGGGGCTGAGGAGGGGAGGGCGACATGAGGAAGTTTGGGAACCAATAAAGCTCTTCCGGGCACCAAATATTCTCAGTCTAAACAACCCTGTGATTCTGCTGGGCAGGTGTGTGGGGCGTCCTGTGCTTAGGATCCCAGATTTTCAAGGCTCTCAGACTCCACTCACCATGAGGTATTTTTCTTTCCATCATTGGTACATTTGAAATGGATGTTAGTGGTATATTCTTTGGTGGCCACATGGCTTTCCCAATCTTTAATTCCTCACTTTGGAGAATTACGGAGCCAAGGGTTTTAAGTGTTGAACAATCACAGACTTTTTAAGGCAATGTTTGTGACTTTCTGGCAGCCATAACTCTCATCATCTTAAAAGGCTTCCTAGCTTTTGGATTCCTCTCATTTCTGTGTGCCAAGAACCTCGTCTATAATTCTTTTCTCAGCACAGTCCTTCCATCTGTTTTATTTCTTTGCTTTCTGCCTTCAAAGGTCTTTCTCTGTTAATTAAAGGTATTTAATGAGGCACTATCTGGAACAGGAAGTAGAAAGGTCATACCCATTAAGTTTTTAATACCTAATTTATTTGTGTTATTCCAATAACAGCACATGGTTTCTGGGGCAGGGAAACAGTAATCGTTCCTTACAGCAGTATCTGCACTGCTTCCCTTTGCCTCAGTTTCCCCGCTCCTTGGGTGATGTGATAAAAGCCACGTGGAGATCACCTCACCCATAGCTGGATCTCCAAGTGCGGAACGCTGAAAATGGGGAGACGAGCGTTTATATAGGACAACTCTTTCTCTTCTCTCCTCCTGAGAACAGGACTTGAGTCTTTACTCCCTTCTGTAAACAAATTCTCCTTGGAAACAGAGGGCAAAGCAGCCTTGGTTCTTGCCTTCCACCATGTAGATCAGCATCTGGAGGCCTCACCCAGTTCACAGCCCTGGGAATGTCTCTATGGCCCCAGGAATCACTCCACTTTGATTGACAGCACACATCTCCAAGAAGGTCAACTCTAATCCTTCCCTTGAGGCATATTGTTTATTCATTTATCTTGTAACTTCCAAGTCTTCGTTAACCCAGGTTTTAGTAAAATGTGTTCCAAAAATCTTAACATGAAAGTATTCACTTCTAGACATTAACCTAATTTTAGTCCAGAAAATTTTCAATCTGCTAACATGTTTTACTGAATGTTTTCAGAGTCCTTTTGTGAAATTTCCCTAAAATAATAGTTCTTTTTATTAATTGAAAGAACAATGAAGTTACAAATGTCAAAGCTATATTTTCTAAGAAATTATAGGAGATTAAGTTTGTGCAATGAGAGCTTAAATTTCCAATAATATTATACCATACTGGTGGTATTAATGTAGAAAGTCTTGATAAATATATGCTAGTTAAGATATTTACTATATTAATTTAGTAGGTGTGGTTATATCAGATTAAACAGAAGGTCTAATATCTCTCTTTTTTGAGTTATATAAATATTATACTTCTATCACAGGAGAAGTTTGTATGTTTACACTAATGTATATTATCTGATTATTAAAATTCTTCAATAGTTTTCAATAGCTTCATATTCCACAGTGACTGAATTTATTAATAAAAAAGTTCTGTCATCTTTTCTAGAAAATGTTTGGTATAACATCTGAAACATGATTTACAATGTAAGATTATATCTAAGAGAAAAAAGTTTAACTTCCCTGTCATATCATAGTGGAGAAGATTTCCGTGTCTGAATTGTCTGATATACTTTCTGATTGATTGCTGAACACATTCACACTTTCAAATGCTCATAGTGTTTTTCTCCTATTTAATTCTCTCTTGTCTATGAGCGCTTTCATTTTGGCTCTTGCATTCACAGGTCTTATCACTGGGCTAACCGGATTCTTCTAGGCCTGCTGCTACCACTCCCTCTCTTCCCATATCCAGGTCTCCCTGTCCTATGGGCAAGTGGAGATGTGACATTCTGAAATGTACAACCAAGCTCTTTCCCAGTCACCTCTTGTGCACCCTTCAGGCCTAAGAAGGGTGTACACCAGGGGTGTCCAACCTTCTGGTTTCCTTGGGCCACATTGGAAGAAGAGGAATTGTCTTGGCCCACACATAAAATACACTCACACGAACCATAGTGGATGAGCTAAAAAAAATCACATACACACAAAAATCTCATGTTTTATGAAAGTTTATGAGTTTTTATTGGGCCACATTGAAAGCCATCTTGTGGCTTGTAGGTTGGGCAAGCTTGGTCTACATACTGTTCCCTTCTGATCACTAGAAGACACACCTGGGGAACAGTGTTCTGCAGGCCCCAGAGTTGGTCCCATGGTGACAGAAGGGACAGGAAATTGTGAGGTCTGAGGTACAAGGAGCATGTTCTAGAAGGGACATCATAGACTTTGGGCAGGTCCTTCTTTTGGTTTTATGGACTCCATGCCCCATGAAGAGATATGGCTTGAAGAGGCCCACATGGGCCTTTGAAATAGTGGTACATGAGGAAGAAGTGCAGTGTCCATTGGTCTGAAGGTGGTATTGGTGTGACAGTTAGGATGACCAATGACATGGAAGCTTTGGCTAAAGGAATTCCCTCATTTTGTACTTATATTACATGTCTTCTTTGTTATATATTCTCTCATGTAACATAACATAGGTGAAAGGTTTTATCACAATCACAACATTCATATAGTTTCTTTTTTTTTTTGTATGTTTTTAATAAAAATTGAGGCGCCATTGCTGGCAGGTTTTCCCATATATGTTACCTTTATTGGGTTTTTCTCTAGTGTGTGCTTGCTAATTTTTAGTGAGATGCGATTTCAAATGGAATGTTTTCACCACTTTTATTACATCCTTAGGGCTTCTTCCCTCTGTATTTTTATGTTCTCTTACACTCAACGAGTGCTGACTTCTGGTAAAAGTATTTCTCACATTCATTACATTCATACAGTTTCCCTATTATCTGAACTCTCTTTGGTGAAATAAAAATGATGTGATTTTCAAGGCCTTTTTCATACTTATAGTCACGGTGGTACTTCAAATTTTCAATCTTATGATGCTGAATAAGGTTATAATTATGTGCATTCTCAATGCATTGTCAGGAAAACAAATCGTATTAGCTGTTTCTATGTGAAGAATTTTGATATGATAGGAGACTAGTTTAACAGGTATTGAGGGGAGTGAAAAACCATAAGGAAACACTGACATACCCCAGAGATAACTATGGGAAGAAGCTGCCCCATCTAGGGCTGGGGAACAAATGAGAACAAACTGAGAATACCCCAAGTTAGCAACATGAAGGGGGGCCCTGTGGGGTTGGGATTCAGACTTCTAAGGTGTGGTTGTCACCTGGCTGTTGGTGGCAAGATATCAGAGGAGCCTTATAAAGGAGACACTCACACCTGTGAAAAGGGACATTCGGGCTGTTGCTGGTACATCTGATAGTCTGTGATCAGGTTGGTTCTAAGAAGGCCAGAGAAATCTGGGGCTGGGACCTAAATACTGGTACTGCTTCCAGAATGAAAGACCCTGGCCAGGACAATGCCGACAATCATAGGTAGCAACCAGGAGGTGGCGAGCCCCTTTTTTGCCATCTTATCTTACAGGCTCCTACTGGTTCCCCCTGGTGGACATCTTAGCTTTAGCATCGTATAGCTGAGTCCAAGGTAAAGCAACTCATCCAAAGGTATCTGGCCAATCTTCCAGCCCCAAGGAGTGATGGGCAGTTTTGGTCTCTGATATTGGAGGATAAAGTATCCAATAATAGCAACAAAAGGGTCAGATGAGGGGAGTTCATTTGTTGACTCATGCAAAGCAGTCCCATGGACACTTTTTATGTAGATCCAGTGGGCAAGTGCTGAGTGGCTGAGCAGAGACTGACTGACAAGCATAGAGCACGTCATCCTTTCCAGCTGAAATCTGAAACTCTCCTCTACAGTGGATACCCATTGATGGGCATTCACACGAGATACAAGGATATGTGTACTCCACGCTCATTGTAACAGTTCATCCATAGTCTCTTCCCTAGACCTTCCTCTCACCCAATGTTTCCAAGCTCCTGGTAATCCAATCAAACCATCAGTCACTGTCCATGCATCAGAGTCATACACGGACCATCTCTGGTCCAGACAAATTGGAAAATCGAATATGTGGTTCGAAATTCTTCTCTTGGGAGAATTTCTCTTCGATACCATTTTTCAAGTACATTCCTGAGTGGAACAGTGATTCTATTAAAGTCCAATTCCTATTGGGTCCAGCAATATAGTGCAGAAACATCTATAAAAGTCTGTTCTTATTTTTCCTCCTCACTGAACTTGTCTTTAGAACTTTCCATGAGAACATAAATATAGCATGAGGGAGACGAGACAACACAGGAGGAGTAGTTGTTAAAAAAATAATTTTCTGTGTAAGAGAATCATGAAGTAATGTTTTCCCCCCAATCCCTTCATGTTTGTATTGCATTTCTCCCATTGGAAACTGCTAGAGCTGTATATAACATCCCTGGTTTTCTGAGACACAGACACATCCGAAGTGGCATACATTATTGTCTCATGAATCCAAAGAGACCTCCAAATGTTGTATCCTTTTTTAACAGTAAAAGTGAAAATGCAGTATTAATATTTTCTTTCATGTGGAGGGCATGTCCCAATAACTAGACCGCAGGAACATCACCGAGCTCATTAGCCCCTTAATTTTCATAGGACTTCTCGCTCCCATCTTCTGGCTCACGTGTCTTATTACATTATCCAAGGAAATTCATGCTTGGCGAGCCTCGGGCCCATTTTCACGATGTCCTCAGTGCAGTGAAGAAACGGGGTATTCAGTAGGAGCCCACGACGATCCAAACCTGGGCAGACTAGAGTTCGTTCGGTTCTAAGCACTTTTCGTCTTGTGAGGTAACTCTGATTTCGCTTCATGTTTCTTCACAAGTATCCAAGAGGAAGGAAGCAATTGGGGTGCCAACAGCTGCACACCAGGAACCTGGGCCGAAGCCAGGGCGTGCTGCCTCTGTGCGCCTGCGTGCTGGGTCTGTGGGGCAGGGACAGTGCTCAGGACGCCTATGCGGGGAGCCCACCTGGCAGCTGCGGGCCGGGAGGTGTGTGCACGACTCCAGCGCACATGTGGGAGAGGCTCGTCCACTTCCGCGTCCTGCGCGCTGACACGCTGACTTCCTGTGGGCGGAGCCACGCTGACTTCCTGTGGGCGGGGCCACGCGCACCTGCGTCACCTCATGCGTCACCTCATGCGCCACCGCTCCCGTTGGATGTTGTGGGCGGTCACTTCGCACCACTTGTAGAAAAGGGGATTGAGGAGGAAATGGAGACTCTTCCGGGCGAGTTCTCTGAGGAGCATCATGAGAGAGACATTAAAGAGACGACTTAGAATTTAGCAAGCGCGTTGTATCCGTTGTGAGAGGACTGTGGTCAGGTTCACTCAATATTATGAGCCCTCTTGCTCACCGATGAGGCAGAAACAAGAGAACCACCGCTGCTGCCAGCTGCCAATCACATACAGAGCTATCTGGAGCCATGAGTCTGTTTCTAAAAGAACCCACTGTTCTCTCTGTGAATTCCAGTTCCCTTTAATGTGTGTCTCTTGCCGAGGAAACTGTTTTCTCTTTAAGATTTTATTGGGGTCTTACATATATTTCCTTCCATTCTTTGAAAACAGTGTGAACTTAAGAAGTGTTGTAGGGTTCAGTGTAGCTTCCCCATATGCATTATATTCAGGTTGGAATAAAGATCAACCTAATTGTACTATATACTCCCTGAGGTACTGCATTTTAGCAATCCAGGTGAGTAGACATAGACTTTTGGTGGATCCCTTAGGTACCTCAGTTTCAAATATTAGCATGTAGAGGGTATAGTTCGCCTCCTTTTCCTCTAAACTTATAAAACAAGCCCAGAATACTTCTACCAAATCGTTTTCCCGATAGCACAGGTTTACCTCCCTTGCGCATTGGACCTATTTTTGCCAGACCTAATTTTGATGGACTCCTTTGTAGGTCTAAACACATATGGTGATATTTTGTCACACGTTATTTACCTAGTATAACTGACAACAAATTTGGACAACTTTATATTTAGGGACAATGACATTTTCATGTTGTACATTGAAACATATTGGTGGCCTGTAGGAACTTTGAAAAAGTCGCCTTGAAGAAATCCCATTAGTCTAGAGAAGGCTTCATCCTCTTTCTTAAAACAGGGGCTCTCTTCTTAGGAGAGGTGTATCGGCGGGAGACCTGAAAATTGGTTATATTAAGATGAACCTTAGAGATGTGTTGCCTTAAGCTGAAACTGCAGACACAAGGCAGTTGCTGTGTTTCAGACTCAGTCCTGAGAATGACATGCGGTTTGCAAAAAGCCGTACAGGGAACCTGTGTGTTAGTACTATGGGTAAGGTGACCAGATGTTAACACTGGTAAAGCGGGACACCATTGACTGGGGGGAAGGGGTTCTTGATTAAAAATTGGGTCTATCTCCCGCCGTTCCCTAGCTTGTCGTGCATTTTTCCAAAAATCAGGACTTTTTTAAAACGCCACGGGACGCGGGACAAATTGTTAAAAATCGGACTGTCCCGCCAAAAGCGGGATGTCTGGTCACCTTAATATGGGGAGAGTGAAAAGAAACATACAGGTACTGGGGGGTAGGGGGTACATCTTATTGGAAGAATATAAACCTCTTTCATAAGTCTGTGGACATTTTACAAAACTCTGTATCATGTTCTTATTTACAAAGTAAATCACAACAAATTTTCAAAAGCATGATTTCAAAAGTAAATCACAATACCATTTACAGGTGGTGTTTTCATAATTCAGTCAACTTATAAATAAAATGGATCCTACTTGAATAAATGAAAACAAAATACTTCTTTCCCTGCTCATTTCTCAAGAATAGCAGGACCACCAAAACTATGAGGTCTCCCGGGAAGAAGCAAAACCAAAAAGTTTTAGATAGTAAAACAGATGTTTCCAGCTATAGAAGAAATGAATTAAAAAAATATGCTGCAGAAACAAAAGTGAAAAAGGAAATAGAAGAAAAAAGAAAAACTACCCTGACTTTCTCCGGAGTCACGATAAAGTGATTTGAGCTAGAACAGAAAGGGCCCAGGTAAGCCACAGAATCGCATCTGAGCTAGTGGAACTCAAACGGGGATGGTGTGGAAATGGAAAGAAAACAAGGATGGCCACAAAAACAGCATTTTGGAAAATGTAGTTTCTTATGGAGTGCTTGCAAACACATACACACACACGTTTCTTTTCTTTTTATAAGACAGGGGCAGAGATGTATTGAGATGGCTGAGTATTAAGGGGTGAAGACCTAGACAGTTCATCAGAAGCTTTGGCAGCCTGGGGATGGGGCCACCAGATGAGATTGTGGAGAGAGGATCCGGGGCCTGTAAGCCTCTGGCCTCAGAGCTCCTCTCAGAAGGGACCTCTGCCTTCTTCAGCGGCACAGTGAGGCCTTCAGCAGGAGAGAGCAAGGTCTGGTACAGAGAGCGTGCTAGTGAGACTTACTTAGAGCAACAGGGGGTATCACACTGAGGGTCACTAGCATTGGCCAGCAGGGATCGAAGCTATTTCCAGAGCTTCTCTGACTAAGCTTGGGAGAAAGAGATGAAAGACTGACATAGAAGATGTCGTTTTTATTGAATTTAGGACTCCAACATCATGCCATAGGCGGAAGTTAAGCAGCTTGTGGACTCTGCCTTCTCAGGAGGAATCTGTCCTGAGGCTGGGATGAAGCCACGGCCTCCCCACATTTTCTTTGGACGGATCCCCGAGCCTCAGGAAGGCTAAATACTTCCTGACCCATTTGGGATACCTGCAGCTGGCCTCTCGTGGGTTTTGAGAATTAATTTTCTTGTTTCCCTTTCTGCTATTTGCCTCTCTTCTGCTCCCACTTACTGTGGAAATGTCTTTGGGTCTCCTCTAAGCTGAAAGAAAAAGCTACTCTTCTGATGTCCACCCAAGTGCTGGGAGCAAGGGGTGGGGGGTGTCCTAGGCACTGAGGTCCACCCCCCCTGTCATTGAAACCACTACAAAGTATAAACCTTTAACGAGCATGACTAAGTTCCAGGTGCAAGTGAAAGCATTTCAGGTACATCTTATGACTTACTTCTCAGACTGTAACATATCCAATATCCTGTGGTTCAGGACCTCGTGCGTACTATGGAATATACTTGCAGTTTAGAAGGTCCCTTCACAAGAAGAAAAAGAGCTTGGCTCACTGAGGTAGCGTTGTGTTTAGGACGTAATGTTTGCTTTTTAATATTAAGGCAGAAAATAACCTAAGGCAGTGATTGCTCAAGTTCAGATTCCTCCCACTGTTATTAAAATGTGACAAGAAAGCGCTGTACTAAATGAAACAGTTTAAAACAGAAAGCCAAGCTATGAAAAGGACATTATAAGGATAATTAATCCCGAAGGACTTGAAAAGCGTAGGAAGGCAGAAAATTATTACCTAGAAAAACAGAAAGTGTGCCTGTGATTAGACATAGGGAAATAAGTTTTGTAAATGAAGTTTTAAAATAGATTTACAAGGCAACAATAATAACACACCAATAGCAACAGCTTACTGAGTAACTACTATGCGCCTGACATTAATATTTTCACATGCTCTGTTTTACTGAACCTTCACCACCTCCCTCCTAGGTAGGTGTGTTAAGAGGCAGGACAATAAGCAAAGGTGTTACTGTGTGTGCAGCCTTCAACTCTGAGCAGTGGGTGAGGGTGACAGAAGGTTTAGGTTAAGAGGACAGCCTGCACCTAAATGAAGGAAGTACAAGGTAATACTGTCACATTTAGTACCAGGCTCTGCAACTTCAAAAGGTTTTTAAAGGCTTTTAAAGCCAACTGTTCAAGATCATGGAGAAAATGTGTAAATTACAGTTAGGGAAGAAATGTCTTTGATTTTTATGAAAAGTGAAGGGTGGGGAATGAAGAACTAATGCTTTCAAGCTTCAGACTCTTCATAATAGCAGAAATACATAAACTTGATGAATATGAAAGGAACTCCACAGAACAGCCCCAAAAGGTAAAGCATGTTAGATAATAAAGGAGGATGAAGTAGATTATGGCCAAGCAATAAAAACAGGTCTGTGTTGAGTTAATTAGAAAATCCTGTGCAGTGTATGAAGCATTTGCATTGGTCTTTGTTAGAGAATCATTCGTATATATTAGATGGAAATAAATTTAATAATAACTTGTGAGGATCTAACGAATGATAGACATGGAAGAATTTTGAAAGGCTGCAGATGTGAAGAAATTTTAAGCCTGCTTTTTAGTGAAATCTGTTATTTGATCAGATATTGCAACAGTGTTTTTTAAATCAGTTCTAATTTACCTTTTAAAAGGACCAAGAGGTTTCCAGCAGGATGTGTGTGTGTGTGTGTGTGCACACACATATGTTAGAGAGAATACAGTCTAATCTATAGTGAAAGAAAGCAGATTATTGGTTGCCTGGGAACAGGGGTGAGGGTAGGTGGGAGGAAATAGGAAGGGGCCTGAGTTATCTTTGGGGAGGATGATAGGTATGTTCAATATTTTGACTGTGCTGTTGTGCACATATATTAAAACTTATCAAATGATACATTTTATTTTATTTTACTAATTGTTTCTTTTTAACTTTGTTGGGGTGACATTGATTTGTAAATATATATAGGTTGCAAGTATACCTTTCTATAATACATCCCTGATACGTTGCATTGTATGTTCACCCAAAGTGGGGGAGTTCACAGGTAGAGGAGTAAATATTTGCACACATCAAAACTTATGGTAGATCAATAAAGTACTGTGCAATCACAACTCATGGGCAGAAACCATAATGACTAGAATATTTTCTTATTTCTCACCAGAATCATAAGTTTATAGAGGGGGTGTTTGTCATTATTTGTCAAGTTTATGGATATTTTTGATATTAAAAATAACGGTGAAAGCTTCAGCCGTAGTAAACACAACACAGTGATAGACACATTAGTTATGTAATTGTCTTAAAGTTAACATTAACTTTAGTTATATGTTGAAATAAAACTAGGAGGAAGAACTTGCTCTGGGTATATTTAGGAGAAGTAACTGCTTATTAATTAGTGGCTAGAGAGTTCTTAAGTTATGACTGTGTAGTAATGAAGCAACGTTATTTTGCTGCACTGATTTTTTTTCTAAGAAGAGCCTAAGGGTCCTTTCAACTCAGGGTTAAAACGGACAGATTCATTTAAATTCATTCAGCCATCCAGCCGAGATCCATGGTGAGTAAGGTGTACTAGTCATAATTGATCTGGACTCTGAAAATGCTCTGACATCATTTGGTCTCCAAGCTATGAATGAGTGATTTCTAAATGATGCAGCATTGAAGATGAGTGTTGGCAAGTAAATCCCATCACGCAGGAGTAACGTAAAGGCGGAAGTTCAAAGCCAACGTCCACAGCAGGAACTCTGAAGAAGAAATGATCCATTTCAGAGCATTCCTGCTTAAATCTCTTTCCTTCCCCCCCTCTTTTCTTCCCTTTTCCTTCCTTCCATCCTTTCATCTTTCTTTCCTCCCTGCCCACCACCCCCACCTCCAAGTCTTTCTTTCTAGAACCAACATAGGCTATACCTTAAAACTGATTTATATTTGTAAACCATATGCAAAACTAATTGACATTTAAGGGGACCCATGTTTTCAGAGTAAACAGAAGAGAATTATTTCTAGAATACAAAGGAAAAAGAACTTGCATTGATTGTTGTTATTCAATCAGTTAGTTTACCTCTATTTTCTTGTACATTTAATCTCAAGGTCGTCTAGAAACAAAATTGTAAAACAGGTGACATCTGCCTTCCTTATCTCCACCTTGTAGCACCTCTCTTTCAGTTTCTGTGTTTCCCACCCTGACTCCTGGTACCCAGAGACCCTTTTCTGTCTTTCCTTATTTCTGTATTTCAAATAAAGCCTTTGTGTATGGAATATCAATCTATCTCTTTCCCTCTGAGAATGCTAAGCAAAATAAGTCAGACAGAAACAGCCGGGAACCATATGACTTCACTCATTGGTGGGATTTAACACTGAAAGCAACACACAAACAAGATAAACAAAAACATCTCATAGACACAGACAAGAGTTTAGTGGTTACCAGAGGACAGGGAGGTGGGTGGGTGGTAGAAGGTAAAGGGGGTCAAATACATGGCAATGGAAGGAGAACTGACTTTGGCTGGTGAACATACAGCATAATATATAGATGACGTATTATAGAAACGTACACTTGAAACCTACATAATTTTACTAACCTATGTCATTCCAATTAATGTAATAAAATAAAATAAATCATCTAAGAGCTTACAGATTCATGGGGCAAGTAGCTTTAATTCCTTGACTTGCACTATTACACAAAATTTTTTGCAGCAGGGCTGCAGGGTAGTAAGAAAGACATTGTTACCTCCAATACAGAAAGAAACTCCGTTTAGAAAGGTCAAGTGACATAACCAATGCCATTCAGTTAGTAAGCAGCTAAGGGAAGTAAAACCCACGTTTTGTGATTTACGTGTCAGTATACTTTCCACGGCGCCACTTCCAAAGGGCAGTGGTTAGTTATATCCCATGTGGTGCTGACGTATGATAAAGGCTTCCTTTGGTTTTTATCCCAGAATACATCATTTTGGGGACAATTGGAGGACTATCAAATGATGGAAATGGTTTAGGAAAGGTCTTTTGGGTAGTGATGTGGGCACCAGACCAGGTCTACTGACTTGACCTATACCTCAAGCAGATCCTTGCAAATCCGATCATTTTATTACCTCATTTTTTAATAGAAAATCATGTAATTATTTTTTTGTCATTTAAATGTTAGCAATAGATATAAACAAAGAAATCCTTCTAAATACAATTATTTAGAACACAGGCTTTGATATGAGACAGAATTAGGGTCAATCAATTGACAAGTTATTTCCTTCACTTCCCTGGTTTGATTTCTTTGTGCCCTTTTCTACCCACCTTCACCTGATATTAAGCCATCATTTCCTCCTTTGTAATCTGATAAGTTTTCATGAAATTACACGTTATTTAAATTGTTGAGATTTTTTTTTATCTTTGAAAATTATTTGAATTTTCTGGGTTGGGAAAATGCATCACATTTTTTTTTCTCATAAAAGTTAATGGAAACTATATATAATTATTTAACAGTTTCACAACTAATGGCAAGGTTTTTGTGAGCATGTTAAAGCTATTTGATAAAGGACAGCAGTTGGTGAATAATTAATTCCCTGAGCTCTCCAAGTGTCCACCACTAAGTGCCCTGGTGATCTGAGTCCCCCCACGCCCCCAGAATGCCCTCCCAAGATCTGCCCCAACACAGGACTGGACTCAACAAGAAACCTTCAGAACCCAGTTCCATTATGGCTGGTTTGCATTCTGAATGGTCTATGTTCTTGCTATACCTGTTATTTAATATTTTAAATATTCCTCCTAGTGATGATAATAATAGAACTTGTCTCAAAGGGTTGTTTGAGGAATGAAATTATAGAATGCATGCAAAGAATTAGCATAATGTTTAGGACAAAGTAAATACTCTATAAATATTAGCTGTAGTTATTGCCTTAGTGTTTAAGATGTGACAATTTAAAAACATGAATATTTGTTTAAGTAAACACTTAAACATATGAAATTTATAAATATGTCCTGATAAACACAGGTTTCTAAATTTGGTATCTTCAGTTATATTTCATCAGTGAGGAATAATATATGTGATTTTGAATTGGATACCCAGTGAGGTGCATAAAGTGCAAAATAAGTAACAACACATAATGAAAATTGGAAATCTTTGCAATTGATTTCTTAAAAGATCTTTGTTCAAACAAATATTCACACAGGAAATCCCTGTGTGTATAGATATATGTGTTATGTAATCAAGCATTTAACAATACAATCAATGAAGGTTATTTTATTGATAGCATTTTCATGGAATCAGTATGTGACTCAAACTTAGACACATAGTAGTTATCTTAGATGATTTAATTTATATGTGCTGCTGACATGATTTGTGTCAACAAATTCACACAAAGCATGCCAATTTTCCTTCCCAAGGACTCTGACAGGTCCAATGAGGCCATCTTGAACCATGCAGAAAAAAGCTAATCCAACCAGTCCCACCTCTCTACAGTCACCTACGTTCTTACCTTCCGTCACTTCATACATCTACTCATTTAGTAAGTGTTCATTGAACAAAGAGCACCTATCAGCCTCTACAGACTACATGTCCTCAGCATCTCATGTAAGTAGCCTCTGAATGCAAGCAGCTTGGCTCTTGGATGACCCTGAGGTGGTTGCCTGGGTGAATGACATCGTAGATGTGTTCAGCCCCTTTCTCAGTTTTGTCATTTGCACAAAAGAGGGTAACAGTAATGTATACCTCACAATGTTATCATGAAGACTACTCAGTTAATAAATTTAAAGCTTTCAGAATGCCTCCTGGAGAAGACTGAATGTTTTACAAAGTCAGCTGTCTTTGAAAACAGCTATTGTCATTTTACAGCCCACTGAGAAGAATTAAGTGGGTGTCAGTTTAGACAATGAAGGGCACACCTGACTATATGTGTTTCTAATCCCAATATTTTGATTTTCATAAAAATGCATAAACTGTGAATGAAAAAGACTCAGCATATTTTAAAGTTTTTAGTGTTAATTTGTATTATTTTATTATTACATTTAAAATAAACAAAAAACATTACTTTCTTAATTAGGATTATTATAGTCTGGCCATTAAAATAAAAATAATTGAGATAGGATGGGGGAATTGTTGCAGATTGGATATATGCCATGGATTCTAGATTAATCTTAATTAAATTCATTAACTGAGTTTTTATTAGAAATGGAGAAAAAGTTCAAATTTGTGAAGTACGTGAAAGGTTCCTGTGCAAAGCAATCTCTTCTGATAGCAATGACAGTTGCAATTAGATGTAGCCTCTTGTGGAGTGGGAAACTAGTTAGTAGAGCTTCTGAGTATGGGGGAGAAGAGGCTCAGATGAATAAGAAAGGGGTGCAAGATAGAGAAAAAAAAATGCAAGTTATAATGAAGAGTGTGATACAGGAGAAAGAAGGAAAAGAATACGTGACAAGTGATGCACAGGATGTCAGAGAAAAATGAGGAGCATTGTACGTATGAAGTAAAAATGAGGAAGAGATTTAGAACTCAGGTAAGAAGAAATGAGAAAGAGGGAGAGGATGGAAGAGACAGTATAGAACCTCTGGGGACAGGCATTATAGCAGAAGACATTGATAATGCACAGGGGTGAGCCTAAGGTATAAATGAGTATTTTCACAAAGAAATGATACAGAAATCAAGGAAGAAAACAAAGGGAAAAATATAAGGAAGCAAAAGATGATAAAGCAATGCTGTATTGAAGGCTGTTAAATATTTGTTAGTTTCTACTTAAAGCTTAGATTCCTTTAATATTTTAATAAATTCATTACTTGTCCTTTAAAAAGATGCCATGCATTACCATTGCCCACCAGTTTTCTAGTTTGTGAAACATTCTTTCTAGGTTAATCTGTTGTTTATTTGTTCAAATACTACGCTAATCAATAAGCAATTATTCTGTTATTCTAAACATATATGTTAATTACTTCCTAAGGTCACTTTTTCAGAGTATTACTAGGAATGATTACAAGATTAAAGAATAAAAAGAAATAAAGCCAGAAATACGCAAATGAAATGTATATTAATTACCTTGCAATGACAAGGATAAATGATCTCATTTTTAAATCAGAAATCATTCTTGAACTAGCCAAGCCACGCTTTACACTTATTGTCATGGTACTTCTAAAATAACATTTGAAAAGATCACTGTTAAAGTGTATGCATATACTTTAAATATAAACATTGTATTAGCTCAACATTCCAAAGTATTCACACATATTAAGTGATATGCCTACAACATAAATCTATCTGTCTATCTATCTATCTATCATCAGCTAGAAAAAAGAGAGTTAATTTTGTTGTCCAGGCATTAGTCAAGGATTTAGGAAACAAAGAAAAGACTAAGTCACTAATCCCAATAAGCTTCTGGCTTAATGAAACAAATATCTAAGAACTTTAATAAAACACATGTATGTGCTATTATAGTTTGGTGAGAATGAGACAAGAAAAGGTGAAAATAAAGAACTAAGGAAGGCTTCTTGGAGTAGGTGTTCTCTAAACAGGATCTCAAACTATACAAATGGGATGCCTAAATTATTCCTCACAAAGGAAAAGCAAGTAGAGAGCATGGCCAGCCCCTAACCCCCTCCCCTCAAAAAAAGACAAAGATATTATATGTGTAATAGTGGGTTGACCAGTACAATGGAATTCTTATTTTTGAGGTGAATTTTCAGGATCCCAAGGTTCTATTTGGCGTCCACTTAGGTTTATAGAATGACCTAACCTGAAAAAATTAAAGGACTGATAACACTGATTCTCTAGCAGCCGTGTAACATACTTAATCTTTCAGCATGACATAATTTTTTGCACCTCTTAAAGATTCATTGGTACCTTTACATAGTAATAGTGGAAAAGATGCTACAACTGGCCAAGACCTATGCACACTGTGCTTAGGAGAAACAATCAACTTTGAAATTATTTTAAAGGAAATGTTTATACATTCTTATGTTCAGTTACATCCAAGTATAATTGAATCAAGTGACAGGTACTGTATGTCTAATTGCACAGTCCAATGGCCAGACTGACAACACACACACACACAAACCATCTAGTATACAAAATTTTTCATCCCAGAGGGAAAGGAGAACCTCTCCCAAAATAGTTTTGTTCAACATCCAGCTATTGAGTATTTGGGATATGTGCTTGACAGGAACAGATGCTAGAAGACAAGCTTGAATTTGGATAAAATGCTGTCTGTTCATACTCTTCAAGAGTACGTAGGAAGCTGTATTAGAAAAAGATGCATATGGATGAGGAGGGCAAGGACAATAATCTAGTTGGAAAGGGAGCATCACTAGAAGCTGTTTCTAGAAGCAGCATTTGCATAGTGTAAGTGACAGTTAGACATACTATATGCTTGTTTTGGAAGAGGGAACTTCGGAGAGGCTAATGGAGGTTTATGGGTTCAAGTCAGCCCTTGGTGACATCATGACTGTAATCAAAAGTTACTTAAGGGGAAAAAAATGAAGAGAAATTACATTGGAATTTCCCTGGGCAAGCCTAGGACGAATGCAATTAAAAAGATCCCATGCTGAAACGTAGGCTTGGCGGAACGTGAACACTTAAAATAATTCTGCTGAACACTCTAGTTTGGACACAGATGCTCAAATGTGAGGCAAAATCATTGCAAGAAGAGACAGTAATATCACTTTATTGGGAATTCCTAGCAGCACAGGGGCTACCGTAAATCAGTGAATGATACCCTGAAAAGCTACGTATTTTTATCTAAACATACAGATTTCTTATAGTTACAGTCCTTGAGTACAGAGACCACAAATGCATTTATTCACTGTGTACAGTTAAAAAATATTATTCAAACTATGTAAGACAAACTAATAAGCTGGAGAGGGAGGTAAACTATTGAGTAGAAATGCCAGCGTGAGCAGAATGAACTTGGCACAGATTAAATCACATTGAACTATTAATCCTAAAGCTAACAGAACACGCCAGCAAACTCTGGCATGCAC
>PVKE010011326.1:0-40517 GCA_004027555.1 Craseonycteris thonglongyai | reverse complement strand
AAAAAAATAAATCTTTAAAAAAGCAATATAAGGGCATTTATTTAGCACATGAAGAGTATGAAGGTAGAAAAAAATTAACAACCACAATAAACGAAGTTACAACTACCTCATCTCCATGCTGAATAAATGTTAAATAATTGTATGCTGTGGGTAGGAAGATTATAGCATTAGCAACTTTCAATTTTTACATATCCTCCCTAACTCTCACTACACCTATGTGAAACATGCAGCACCAATGTATCATCCCATTATTCTTTTAGTTTTATTAAATTTATTGGGGTGACATTGGTTAATAAATTGTATAGGTTTAAGTATACAATTCTGTAACATGTCATCTATATATCATATTATGTGTTCACCACCCAAAGTCAAATCTCCTTCCATCACCATAGATTTGACCCCCTTTTTAAGGAGCCATGTCATCTCCATTTTACAGATGAGGAAACTGAGTCTCAGAGAGGTTAAACAAATGATTTGTCTAAGGTTACACTGTTGAGTGATAGAACTAATGATTCAAACCAAATTTACTGGTTTTAAATTTTATGCTCTTTTTACCTTTGGGGACCTTAGATATGAATATTTCCTTACATGAGAAATCAAGCTGTAGCCAGAAGTTTCATTAGGCATAATACTAACAAATTATTAATCAGGATTTATATTTTTTTTTGAGAATTGGAGAAATATGAAAAAAGGGGACACCAGAAGTAATATTAGAGAAACTAAAATATAATGATAAGTTATATATTCTCCATTTGTGCAGATCTTTGGGAGATTCAAACTGAATATCTATTTCCTCGGCAATTTCCTCTCTGAAATTCCCCATTTCAGGAAAAATCAGTTCAGTATGCTTTGGGGCTGTTATCTGTTTCACAATTCTTAGAGGGTTAATATCTCACTGATATATATCAGAAAGGTCCTTAAGGGACATCAGAATCAAGGGAAAATTAGCTTGTATTCAAGAGTCCACAAGAGCTTTTATATATTTTAAATGGTGAAATCAGGAATAGAAAAGTTCTCAGCAAGAAAAAAAAAAAAAGTTCTCTTATTTAAACATATCAGGTAACAAAATTAGAGCTAGTTTTAAAAATCCTCATCTGTACTGGCCAGACTATATTATTTATGACTCAAAATCTAGCCCAGTGATTTTATAAGATTCAAAGTTACCTTCTTGTGACATCCCATAAAAAGAGCCTTAAAGAAAGAATATAAGATAACTACGTACACAGAAGTCTGAATTATAGATTGTGAACAGATGCCAATTCTAAGCATTCAAGTGACTTGAATCAAGGTTATAAAAAAAAAAAATCTCATTCTTGAGGCTTAGAACTTATAGTGTAGAAAATATATCAATAGCTACCTTTGAGATGCTTTGTTTCCCTTTTGGCAGCAAATAGAACTGGCTCACCAAAGCTGTATTATTTCTAAAAATTCCTACGTCACACCACTGTCGTTCTGCTTTCATGGTGGTGACTGGATTTGAAGGAGTCTCTTTCTAATTTCAGAGAAAGGAAAATTTATGAAGACTCTTACTGAGCATATAAGAAATTTTAAGATTTAATAAATCCATGCAGTGATCGATCTACAAGTAGGTACATGGGTAAACACCACAATATTAATAGCTCATAAGTAAACTCTTAACAGATTAGATCAACTGACAGTGAAACAGGGATGCCAATTCAAACATAGGGCATGGCAGGCATTTTCCAAGTCAGTAGCTCTGTACTATCAACCTGGATGTAGTTAGCATGCTTTTCAATCAGTGATATGTTAAAATGCCAGCTGTTTTATAGAACATTGTCATTTCAGAGACTCTCTCAGAAAATGTAATCCCTTTAAGTGTGACATTACAACTTGCTCCAAAAGGAGCAAATAAGAAAAAAATCATTCCAAGCTGGCTTATTTCTAGATTTAAAAACAACTAGCAGAAATTCAGTGATCTTTATACTTGAAATACCTGTGATTCTCCAAACCTAAAAGGAGAAAAAACGTTCAAAACTAAAATGCAGTTTGAATATACTTTAGTATATACTAAAGAGGAGCAGATTAAACAGTTTTACATTTTTTTTACCTTGCTTTAAAACAAACTTCCTCTACCTTAAGCTACTTTTAGTGATAAGTGAATTATACTTATCCCTGGAACTAACCTTTTTAAGCCATCTTCTTTATAAATGAGACAGTTTCCAGAAGCTCAAAACAAATGTGCACTTCAGTTATTTACTTCTGTCTTAAATATATAACAGCAGAGGTACATACTTATAATTCACAAATTATTTGTTACTTAGGCTTTCACACAATGCAAAGTGAACTAAGTAGGAGTCTTTACAGTTAAAAAAAGGAATAGCTTTGAATTTATCATTTTTAAAGTTGTAAAAACTCTCTTTAACAACTTTTATAAAACAACTGGCTCCAACTGAAAGAACAAATAACATTCTGGCTGATATACTTCAAAAACAGATTTAAGAGGAAAAAAGTTCATTTTAATAATTCTTCCCTGAGAAGAGTCTAAGAACACTAGGACTTAACATTCTAGAAAGGGAAAAGCTGATGATGGTAAACAGATGACCAAAAATGCCTAAAATCATGATTGAGAGAAAACTATAGCCAATTCTTGAAGATACTAAAAAGTAAATATTAAGTAAAATTAAAACTTGCTCATAGTAACAAAGTTGAATGATTAATTTCAAAACAAAATGTACAAACACATGCACACAAACATGTATTGTAATTATATTTATCTAATTAAGACAATCTTGGTATATTTGTGAGGCACATTCCTAGCATTTTAAGTTTGGTGCCATAAGGACCAATTCTGGCTTTCTATTAAACAACCCAGTGTCAGAGAATATTGGGCTTATTCGACAGGTATGTCTAACCCAGTATTGCAATACTCTATTGTCCTATTATGCAGCTAGAAGTAGAGCCATTCAAGTTTTATGTTCTATAACATGTCCTTTTACATTTAAACCCACTAATGTAATTTACATATATACATACATATGCAAATACATACTTCTGATTATGAAAGTAACAATTCATTATAGAAAAATACTGAAAGAATATAGAAAAAGTAAAAATTATCTTTGACTTCACAACCTGGAAAAAGTCAGCTAGCATTATACTATGGATGTGTGTGGACTCATGTGAGAAAATGAATATATGTACTGGTTGTATTTTTTAATAAAATTGGGACCACAGTATGTGTATATATGTGAGGGTTATCTGGAAAAAATCCAGCAATAAACACCTCTATTTTTATATTACATGGCTGGTTACTTTCCAGACAGCCAAGATTAGATAGATATAAATTTTTTATCCAGCTTTTTTTCATTTAACATTATCCTGTGAACATTCTCCTATTCATTTCCCCCTCTATGTCAAATCATTACTAGAGTACATCGAAGAATCATTTTGTGAATTCATGTCGAAACTGCTCAGCAGTTAAAGCATACTGAACCGTCTGTAAACACATATCATGTCCAGGTCATATACTTACAGAAAACGGCATCGCTGCAGCATGTACTTCTACACGGCTGATCTTAGTTGCAGGCAGTACACAAGTTTCATCAACTAAAAATTAGACAATTCATCAAATAAAACTTACAGAATCACTAATCAAATATACACATTAAAATATAATTTATAAATATATGAAAATAGCCAGAGGGAGAAAAATCACAATAATTAAAATTATGTACCCTCTAACTCAAGCTAATTCACAAAGTTCATTTTTCAAGATTTGATAACTAGCCATAGAACTTCAGAAAATGTTTACCAAAGATGAAGCACAATTCCTAAAGCAAAAAAATAAAATAATTTACAAAATCAGAAATCAATCAAGATAGAGAACCATTACTCTAGTCTAAAATTAATCTTTTCTAAGAAAAAAAATTGTTGATATAAATATTTTATGTAAGGCAGCAGAAAATATATAATGATTTTAATTAAAATGCTTTTTGTGTTTACATATGATTCAATCCAAGATGAAATGCAATTGTCATCTAAAACAAGTTTGATGATTTTATGCACAAAAATAGTTCAAAACAGAATATGTGAAACACAATTTCCTATCTAAAACAAATAGCTTGACGAATTCATATACAAAAATGGTTCAAAATACAGTATGTGAAACACATTTCAAACCTTCATATTTGGTACTGAATGTTGTTAGTGAAGTTTCATCTTTAACAACTGCCCCGTTTGTACTGGATGATTCAGTTTTAATGGTCTGCTGGGTTACCATAGTTTGTGTGCTGGAAGCAGTACTGGATACAGAAGTTTCAGGGATTACTGTTCTTAAGTCGAGGCAACTACTTAGAACACCTATATTTGCTGAAGTGTGAGGACCTAAAATTAAAGGGAAATGATCAATTATTAACATAATACCTGCAAATAACTGTTTATCTTATGGTTCTTGCCATACAATTCGTAGTATTTTTCAGTTTTAAAATTACAAGCACAAGAACCACTAATGTCATTCATAAGAATTAACCATTAGGCATAAAATGTTTAGAAAAATAAAGTGCATCATATCCACAACGGACATCCAACTTCTCAGCTCCCTCTTCTATGCTAAACACTGCATCGTTTTTCTTAAATTCTACTAGATCACACATCACATGGCCTCAGGCAGGAATACCACCAATTTTCTGCCTTCTGCTGTAAACTAAAAAGGTGTTTATCACTGTACCCATCCTCCGACCTCTCTCCTAAGTTTAACTTATCCTTCTGTGCTCTCATCCCATCATATTTTAGGACCCTCTCGTCAATTATTCCTGTCTCTTCAAAAATTTCAGATTTTTTTTCCCTTCAGTAATTTTTGGCCCTCAGTCCATAAATATTATTAAGTCTCTCAGGCAAACAAACACGCATATTCTCTGACCCCACAATTCTCCAGTTACCATCTCGCCTTGCTAATTCCCGTCAGAGCAGTCTCTATTTCCTTGATCTCCTCAGATTTGGTTTCTAGCATACTACATACCTTAGTGAAATGGCTCTGGCAAATGTCGATGATTTCTAAAGGATACTTTTTAATTTTCATTTACCTCACCTTTATGCAATGTAAACTATGCTGACCGCATACTATTTGCAGCTGTTTCTTTCTATGACTTATATTCATTCATTCCACAATATTGAAGGTTTACTATCTAGCAGATGTTGTACTTGTTCCTATAATGGTGAAACAAGGCAGACATGATCCTTACCTCATGAACTTACAGTCCTGTGGTAGAGAGAGATGTGCAGCCACTAGTCACAAACTGTGATACCCACCATAGAAGAAAAAACTGATACCAATCTTTTTGGTTCTTCCTAACTTTCTAGAAACCCCTTTTCAATCTCCTTAGCTGACTTTTCTTCTTCAAATGACTCTTTACATGCAGATGTTCCTAAGCCTTTTCTTTTCTCCCTTTACATATTTTCCCTGTGTTTTAACTACCATTCCTGAATCACACATCTCTCAAATACATACTATGTCCTGGGCACTGTGCCAGATGCTGGGAATCTAGCAGTGAACACGATAGTCAAGGTCTCTGCTCTTATGGAGCTTACATTTGAGATACCTGTAACTTCTAAATTTGTATTTCTAGCTAAGAACTGCCTTCTAGACTCCAGACTTAAGTGTCCAGCTGCCCACTGGAAAGTTTTACCAACATGTTCAAGTGCCTCAAAAAGAGTAAGTTCAAAGTTTAACCTATCTTTTCCACAAATTTGTTCTTGCTCCTGTATTTCCTATCTTGATAAAGAGTATCAGCATCCACTATGTTCAAGTGCCTCAAAAAGAGTAAGTTCAAAGTTTAACCTATCTTTTCCACAAATTTGTTCTTGCTCCTGTATTTCCTATCTTGATAAAGAGTATCAGCATCCACTGAATGTCCAATCAAAATACTAGGAGTCACGCACAATTCATTTTTAATTCTCATACCCAACCAGTTTCCAAATCTAATAGGTACTATTTTCTAAAAGTCTCTGAAATGATGTCTTCTCTTCTGTCCACCACACCCACTGTTTTAGTCTCTATGCATCTCTTGGAGTCCTAAAAGGACCCCCTAACAAGTCTCCCAATCATTTCCTATTATAGTTCTTCCAGATGGTGAAGTTAGAGTGCCTTCTCCACAAAAAAAAAAAAGAAAAAAAAAATCTAGTCATGTCACTCTTTCACTTTTGAAAAATGCCACCTACACCAACTTGCAGAGAAAAAGCCTAATCTCCTTACGTTAACCTGAGATTGGGTAGCCATTCATTCACACATCTGAGTGTTCACAATGTGCCAGATACTGTCACTGTACAACCACTCCGGCTTTCCCATTTGCCTAGTATTCATTTTATCTAAACTGCCTTACAGTGTAGGAGTTAAGAGTACATTAAGGTTCTGAAATCTCAAAATTCATATTTGTTTTCAAACTTCTTCACAAGATAGACATGGAAAAATCACTATAAGAAAGAAATTTAAGTTGAGGTCCAGGACAAAATTTCTATGATATTGACCAAGTGATTCCCTTACCTCAGAAAATCAATAAAACAAAAGCATTCTCCTCTTCCACAGTAATGAAATGAGAAAACCTACAGAAAATTATTTTCCTTGAATATTTTTATCTACCATCAATTTTTATAAAAAAGAAATCAGCAAAAAGAAATTAGATTTATATCAGCTGTCATGATTTTTCAAATTAAAAATAAAGTCACATATTCCTACACCAGGGATGTATCAGCATGAGAGTTATAAAATAATTTTAGATATTGAAATCAAAGGCAATGCTTCATATATCCCAAATGGCTTCAAAATATTCCAATGAAATTATTTTAAATATTAGGATCACCAAATTATAAGCTTTCCCATATATGCAATGATCTAATCAATAGTTCTTATAAATAAATGAACTATGTTTCTGAGGATAATCCAGTTACTTGCTGTATAAATATTTACTAAGTGACTACTATTTACCAGGCATGGATATGGGTGCTGAGAAAATAGAGGTTAACAAGATAGACAGAATCCCTGCCCAAAGTAAATACTATGAAATAGTTATAAGTGCTAAGAAAATAGAGTAATGCAATAGTGACACTCAATATACTGGCCAACAGCAAATGTCATATAAGAGCTGTCCTCATTTAAATTCCAAAGCTCATAACTACTTATTACTATTCAGGTAAGTGCTTGGTTGGTATCTTGATATCATAGTAACCAGAGTCAATATTGTAGGTACATTATTATCTTGAAAATGGATCAGGTAATATTCTTTTTCAAAGGCTCTAAAATTCCCTACTGTTATTATAAAAAGCTGTTATATAGTTTATTTAAATACTATCTTTATACCTTCATTTTTCCTTAGCATATCCACCACACAACTATTATGATTAGAAGCATTAGATGCCAAAGATGAATGTAAAGTGGCATTAGAATCAGTCGATGCTTTGAGATCTGGTTTGTTTTTCACTGAAGATCCTTTCATAGCTGTATGTTCAGTTTTTGCACTGTTCATTGTATCATTGATCTATAGGAAATAGAATAGTTTACTGTAGCAAAGCAATATTCAATTAAATAGAAATACATGTGAAGAAAAAAAAAAAAGCAAAATAATTTATAATTTAATGCTTTTGAAAATAAGTTTACCAAAATATAAAATAGTTTAAGTCGGAGTACCCAAATCCTGGCCCACTGATCAATACCCATCAGTAGCCTGTTACAAACTGGGCCACATGGCAGGAGGTGAGCAGTAGGTGAGTGAGTGAAGCTTCATCTATATTTACAGCCACTTCCCACTGCTTGCATTACCACCTGAGCTCCACATCCTGTCAGATCAGCAGTGGCATTAGATTCTCATAGAAGTATGAACCCTACTGTGAATTGTGCATGCAAGAGATCTAGGTTGAATGCTCCTTATGAGAACCTAATAGTTGATGATCTGAGGTGGAGCTGAGGCGGTGATGTTAGCACTGGGGAGCAGCTGCAAATACAGATTAACATTAGCAGAGAGGTTTGACTGCACAGAGATCATAATAAATCAATTGTCTGCAGACTCATATCAAAACCCTATATAAGTGGTGATAATTAAGCTGTATCTGGCACTTGAATCATCCCCAAACCATCCCCACCCTCCACCCCTATCTATAAAAAATTAATCTTCCATAAAACCAGTCCCTGGTGCCAGAGAGGTTGGGAACTGTTGGTTTAAATTATATTCTTTTTATTTTTTATTTTATTTATTTTTTAATGGTTACCATTTATCTTATTTTTTTATTTAATTATTTATTTTTGACAGAGAGAGAGAGAGAGAGAGAGAGAGAGAGAGAGAGAGATACAGAGACAGAGAGAGAACTGAACTGGGGGAGCTCCCAGTTCAGCATATGGTTCCGCACGGGCCGGGGCCGGGACTCGATCCCCGGTCCCCGGCGCTGCAAGTGAGCACTTAACCACTGAGCCATCCCGGCTTCCCCTAAATTATATTCTTAATAGGATTCTGTATAGGATTCTTTAAATTTTATAATAATTTAAGAAAACAATGTCTTTTTCACTTATTCTCCATTCTCAAAAGATCAGTTTTGAGGGTGAAAAGGGGGATATATTTTGAGAGGAAAAAAATCACCATTTTTTAAGTTGTAGTTAGTATTCAAGTAACTATGCATGTAACACAGGCAACACTACCAAATGCAATATATAGATAATGTACACTTGAAACCTATATACTCTTACTAAACAATGTCACTCCAATAAATGTAATAAGAAAAAATAAATATATCTTCCTTTATCTAAGAATTATAATTAAAAAAAAAATTAGTGTTACGGTATATTCTGCTGTTAGCAATATTTCTTCCTCAACAATTTGACAGGAGATATGTTCTTACCAGAGATCTTAGCAACCTCAGCATATGCTTTTTAAAATTTCTTTGTTAAATCAAGAACTTTCCACCTTTTCACTTAAAGGAAGCACTTTATGGTTTCCCTTTGGCACAAATTGCTAGCATCACTACTCTTGCACTTTGGGGCCATTGTTAAATAGAATAAGGATTATTTGAACACAAGCACTGCAATACTACAACAGTCCATCTGATAACTGAGCCACTACTAAGTGACAAATGGGTAAGTAGCAGATACAGTGGGGCTATGCTGGACAAAGAGTGGATTCTCGTCCAGGCGGGATGGAGCAGGACAGAGTGAGATTTCATCATGCTATTCAGAACAGCATGTAATACAGAGCAAATTGTTTATTAATTGTTTATTTCTGGAATTTCCAATTTGATATTTTTAGCCCACAGTTGTCTATGAGTAATGGAAACAACAGAAAGCGAATGCATGGATAAGCAGGGGGGCTATACACATATATGTGGATTATATTATACACACACACACATACATATACTTACAAGTTTAGATGGTACTACAAGGTTTATAATGAAGAGCAATAGTTTACTACTCTGTCCCTCCTGCTCTTAATTATAACGCTCTAGAAACAACTACTTTCAGTGATTTTAGCTTTCTTCTGGTATCTACCTTTGTGTTTTTAAATAAAATCCTTATGCTGCCACTTCTTGACTTCCTAGTTTTAGATAAGCTGTCTTCAGGAATGGAAGATGAAGATTTGATGGTCTCTTAGTGTTGCCATTTCCTCTTCTTCCCCTTTCTACATCCTTTAAATATTTTTAAATGAATTATTTGATGTTTATATCATAATGATGTTATATTCACAGCTGAGCTCAAGTAGTGTGCTATGAACTTTAGTCCTATTTCATATAACTTTTTGTTTTGCTTGGCATTGTTAACTGTCTCATTTTTACATTTGCTTACTTTTCTTCTTATCATTAATTCATACTAAATTCTACAACAAAATTATAAAACTCCTCTCAAAATATTCAAACATAATAGTTATTTTTTCTTTCTCCCCCCTCCCTGGAACCATCCCTCCTGAGCCCTCTGTTGATGCTCCCTAGTCTTACTGGTTCTTCTCTAGGCCTGCTACAAAGCTGTCATTTTAGAATTTCCATTTTGTTTCATATTAGGAATTTCTTTTGTTTCTTCCTTATGTTATATAGCCCATGTTTCTTGATCTCATTTCTTTCTCTTTCTTCATGCTTTTCTTTGTTTTGTTGTAACACTCTCTCTAGTTTTCTGAGAAAGGTAAATTTTTTCAGAATTTATGTATCTAAAAATGCTCCTGTCTATTCACATTTGATTGGGTTATAAAATTCTATATTAGAAAAATTATTCCTCAGAAAATTAAAGGCATTTTCCTACTGTCCTTTAGCATTCAGTATTAGTGTTGAGAAGACTGATGCCACTTGAATTTTTGATCATTTACATGTGACCTAGTTTTTTTTTTATCCCCAGTATTCTGAAATTTCAACAGTGATGTGCCTATGTCTTCATTCACTGTGCTATGCACTCAGCAGACCCCATCATTCTGGAAGCTCATGCTTTTACTACTGATTATTTCTTCCCTCCATTTTTTCACTTTTTATTTATTTATTTTTTAATATGGTAAGACTTTTAATATTTATTTATTTATTTATTTATTGTTTTTTGACAGAGAGAGAGAGAGAGAGAAATACAGAGACAGAGAAAGAACTGAACTGGGAGAACTCCCAGTTCAGCACATGGTTCCGCACGGGCCGGGGCCGGGATTCGATCCTCGGTCCCCGGTGCTACAAAGTGAGCACTCAACCCACTGAGCCATCCCGGCTTCCCCTTAATATTTTTTATACTGTTAATTTTCCATTAATGCCCCTCTTGAACTAATCCTCTTATTTTACTTTTTATTTCCTATTTTTCTTTCTGTCTATTCTTTCTGAAAAATTTCTTCATTAATGCCATAAATCTTCTTTCCAATTTTTAGACATTTCAACCACATAGTTAATTCTGAAAAGCCTGAACTTATACTTCATTTCTTTTATAGCATCTTATTCTTGCCTTATGAATATATCTTTTTCTGATGCTATGTGTGATGAGGCTAGATTTCAATCTCTTTGCCAGAGATTCTTAACTCAGACTATTGTCACAATGAGTTATGGAGCTTTTCTTTAAAACAGAGTTACCTGGGCTTCATCCTAAACATTCTGAGACTAGATCTAAGGAAGGGCTTGGGACTCTGTTAATTTGTTTTTTAATTTCAGAGGCGATTCTGATGTGCAGCCAGGGCTGAGAACCCTTGTCCTAGGGTAATATGCTTAAAATATTACTAAAAAATGAAACTATAACCATAAACATTCATTTACCATCCTAAATTTTTTTAACTTACACTGTTGGGAATGATGCTATTACTGCTTTGTCTATGAGGGTCCATCCTGACTCCTGCAGGGATGAGAAAGTTTACAGTGATATACTCTAAATTAACTTCAATAAAATACATTACAATCAAATATTTTTAAAAGTTACATATTAAGGTTTTAAAAAGTACTATTTTTATCAATGTTTATCTGTTTTTTTCATTGTTTCCTTAATATATGACTGAAATCCTTTCTGGAAGGACATGTGGAATTAAATTTGCTTTTATTTTCCAAGTGCCTATTAGTTAAAAATACTTTTGAAAAATGCTGAAATATTTATGAAAGTTAATTAAAACCATCTTCTAAAATCAAGTAGCTTATCAAATTAAGCAAGTCCGTCAAAATGAATTCCAGAAGAAACATCCTACCCTACATATCCATGTGTTCCACTACATCATTATGGTAAGACAGCCTAGAAACATCATAGCAAAGCTCTTAAATCATGCCTATTTACAAGCTTTTCTGTAGTACCTTTATATAAAAAATACATGCTTTAAGTGTGAAATTAATGTTACCTTGCACATTTGGTGCTGAAGAATCTGATGATGCAGCTTGGTATGGCAAGTCCGTATTCAACTGCAAAAGATAACCTTCAACTGTAGGCACTTCATCCCATTTGACATGGAAAGAGTTGGTAGTGGCTTTGATCAGTTGCACTTGTGATGGTGCGGGTGGTTTCTCTAAAGAACAATATTAATATTACACATTTAAGTTTTAAATGTATTAATCATTTGCCTAGACAGTTTCTGTGGACTTAGAGCTCTGAAAATGCCAGCCATTAATATTTCATCCATTTACCAAGAGGGAGAAAATTTACTCAGATAAACATAGCTATGGTTGGTCAAATGAGAAATAGTTTGGGGTTTTGATTATATTTATTTAATTTATTATACAAATAAATCTATAAATAATAAGTTATAAGCTATTTGAGTCATCAGATTTAGGAAAAAATGTTTAATCCTATTATAGAAGGGAGGGGGGTACTAAGTATTACATAGTTATAGCTACATAATTTTACCCTCTCTATAAGTTTTTAATTTTCTGAACCAATTTTTAGCCAACAGTATACATGTTAAAAACTCTTAACTGTTAGTTAGCAAAGATAATTCAGATATGATGTTTTGGAAAAATGTAACTTCTTTGAAGTCAATACCCTCTTATCAAAACTTGTACTACCCGAAACAGGTAATTACTTTGGTATAAAATATTACAAACCTTTCCCAAACAAATAACAATCATAGACTCTTAGAAATGAAAAAATACACCTGAGATTATTTCTACAATATCTTTTGTCCTTCTTTAGTTTACCTACCAAATCATGGAACTCACAATTCCCAAGGCAGTCTATTCTTTCTATCTTTGCAGGGTTATATAAGAAAATTAATTCTTCTAGTGAGTTGAAATCTATAAAATATAATTTAACCCTTATGGAACAAGTCTAATATCTATCTCTTTGTATCTTTTAGAGTAAGGGTCAGCAAACCATGGCTCATGTACCTATTTTTGTAAATAAAGTTTTATTAAAACACAGCTATGCTCAATTGTTTATGTATTATCTATGACTGCTTTCATGCTACAACAGCAGAGTTGAGTGTTGTAATAGACACCGTATGGCCTGCAAACCCTAAAATATTTACTATCTGGGCCTTTACCAAAAAAAAATTATGGGTTTGTTTTAGAGGATAATTAAGCCTCCTTCAACCATTCCCAAGTAAAACTCTCCATGGTCCTAGTCACAATCCAGTTTATTTATGTTTTTCAAAGTAGGGCAACTCACACCTGGACAAAAGCAGACAATAAGAAGATAAGTCTAGGAGGTATACCATCCACATAAATGAAGTTACATGAAGAGAGAAGTGAGAAAACAGTAGGGTACAAACCAATGAAATAATCAAGAAAATCCCCAGAACTACAAAACATGAATTTCTAGACTGAAAGGATCCTCTGAATACTCAACACAATGAATTAAAAATAGACACCCAACAGGCACATCCTCATGAGATGAAGAAAAAAAATCTGAAAGCTGTCAGGGGTGAGGGGGAAGGTAACATTTAAAAGGACCAAAAGTCAGAAGTGGTTTAGATTTCTCAACAAAAACATTCTAAGTTTCAATATACTAAAACAGTTGTTTTCAAAATTAAGTTTAATGACTTCTAAGGTAGAATTCTAGTTCTACGCAAATGGCCAACTGAGTAGGAAGGTAGGCTGAACATATTTTCAAACAATGCAAGATCTCAAGATAAAATTGTCACCTATGCAGCCTTTTGCTGGGATGTATTCCATAAAAAATAAGGATGTAAATAAAGATAGGGAAAAATATGAGGTCCAGGAAACAGGGAATCCGGCACAGGTGAGAGGTAAAACATATCCCCAGGAAGACGATGAAAGGAGACTTCAAGATGATAGCTGTGCTTGATTTGTGGAGTGCAACCATCCCAGATTAGAGAAGAAATTTCTTCAAGATGATGAAATCTGACAAAACATCTGATGCATCTAACCACAATGAGATGAAAGAAGATTTAAACAAATAAGAGAGTATGGATTGAATTAGTAGCAAATACATACAAATCTAAAACATGGCAAATAAAAAACTGCAAGGAAGGTATTCACAATATTCTACATGGCTCCTCTGTGAACAGCGTTTATACAGTCATGATATAAACACTGAATATTCATCTAACCAAATTATGATATAATCATATTGAGAGACAAGGAGGTATGAAAGATGCATAGGAAAGAGAGAAATCCTTAAATTCCATAGTAGAAAGTGACCATATTATGCTTAAACTGAAAAAAATGAAAGTAACAATAGAGTATTTATGTTATATGGAGATGTGGATATAAATACTAAAAGAATTATTTAAATGGCTTGAAAGCAAATGCTTGTGAAACAAGGAAAATAAGAGGAGGATGGGAGCAAAAGACTGCTATTTTTCATAAAAAGCGGGAATTATACTACTCTTTTAAATGTTATAAAATGCACAAAGTTTAACTGAAAGTGAAAAAAGACAAGATGAAGAGCCCTCATTCCCCACCCCCAAAACTGAAGCCAACTTACCAACAGAAAAGCAAAATTTAAAACTACCCTTATAACAGCCATGATTACTTTTAGATAGATATTATGTCTAAAGCCTTTTATAGAAAGGTTTATGGAAAAACTGGCCTTCAGAGCCAATGATTTTTATCCTTTTTAAAAGTAACAGATGCTTAGAGAATCTGCTTAAAGTGACATATTTGCTACTGAGACAAATTTATACATGCACATTTTTTCTTTTAGTCTCAGAGATTGAAGCTTATTCTTGGACCTCAGTTAATAATTTCCAATTTCAAAGATGAGTTAGTAAGTTGGATTTTCTGATTTCTCTCCTGCTTGTTAGTATGCACTTCTTTCATAGAAAGCATTTTGTTTCATCTATTTTTTTAATTCTTAATTTTAAAATCAAACTGTTTTTACATTACCAAAGTAATACATGCTACTGTAAAAAATACACCTGAGAAAAACTTCCATGAAAACATATACCGTATTTTTCGCTCCATAAGATGCAAGTTTCCTGCCTGGACCCGCTCTCCTTCCATGCAGTCCCTGTTTTCTGATTTGGCTGCAGGTTTCCCCATGGCATCATTAAGGTCCCCAACATGCACTCTTGTTTGCAGTATTCGCTCCATTAGACGCACACACTTTTCCCTCCACTTTTTGGAGGGGAAAAAGTGCGTCTTATGGAGCAAAAAATACGGTAATCTCACTTCTTAGATAATACTTTGATACACAGTGTATCCTTTCAGATTTTTTCAAATACTTAAAAAAAAACAACAAAAAAAAGAAAAACAAAACTAGAATCATAGGTGTTTTATAATCTGCTTTTCTCATATAACAACACTTGTTGCAGCTCCAGATCTGATTTCTCTACTGGCTTCCAGAATTGTTTCTTCACTCAACTGCCTACTTGATCTTCTTATTTCAAACTTAGCATAATCTAAATGGAATAATTTTCTCTACAAGTTTGTTTTCTCCTCAGTCTTCCCCACCTCAGTAAATGAAATTACCACCAAATTTTTCCAGTTAAAATTGTCACCTTCCACTCCTCTCTTTCTGTCATCTGTCACACGCAATTCATCAGTCAGTTCCATCAATAAGAACTCCAAAATATATTTTGAATTTATCCATTTCTCCTCCTCTCCATTGTCACTTCTATAGTCTAAGACTTCTGTGACTACTGCAAAGCCTCCTAACTTGTCTCACTGTGAGCATTTTTGACCCCTACAATTTATTTTCCACACAACTGCAGTGACTGTTCCAAAATGTTCAAAAGATCATGGAACACCTCGCCTTCAAACTAATAAATAACTTACCATTGTACTTTAAAAACAATGTAAAATCTATCATGATCTTCAAGGCCCAACCTGATCTATCCTGTGCCCACCTCTCTAACCTTCATTCCTGCACTCTTTCACTCAGCTCAAATCTGTTGCCAAACATGCCCAGTGCTCACATCTCAGGGCCCATGTGCTTGCTCTTCACTCCTACAGTGTTTTCCCACAGCTTTTTACATGGATAGCATCTTCTTACCATTTGAATTACATCCCAAATGCCATCCTTCTCTAACTACCCATTCTGAAGCAGCTTCCCCGCCCCCTGGCCCCTCCATCCCTGCATTCCATATCACAATCTTTGTTCTCTCTTATTTTTTTTCACATGCTAACAGAAACTGAACTTATTTTATTATTTCCTTATCTTCGCACTCTCTTAAAATATAAATTCTTCGACAACAGAGATATTAGTCTTGTTCACTGCTATATTCTCAGCATTTGGAACAATTCCTAGTACACAGTTGTTAATAAGTATTTATTAAAAAAAAAATGTGAGTTCCATATTTAAAAAATTTGGGGTATTGTAAAAGATTAAAAAAAATCTTTTTATTTTGGAATAATGTTAGATTTACAGGAAAATTGCAAAGAAGAGTTCCCATATACCCTTTACTCAGTTTCCCTCAAGGCTAACACATTTGAGAAAACTAAGAAATTACTGTATTCTTAATGTTAGGTTAGAAAAGTAGAGGTCATCTTAAACATGGGACCATCTTATACATGAAAACATACAGTAATATCTGAGTAATACGATTAGCTAAATTACAGATGATTCCATTTTTCCAGTTTTTCAAGTAATGTCTTTTTTTTGTTCCAGAATCAACTCTAGGGTACCACCTTACATTTCGTCATCCTGTCTCCTTAAGTCTCCTCCAACCTGTGACTATTTCTCAGTCTTTCCTTGATTTTTATCACCTTTAACATCTGAAGAGCACTGTTCACATATTCTGTAGAATGTCTAGAACGTCCCTCAATTAGGGTTTGTCTGATACATTCTCACTGTTAGAGTGGGGTTATGGGTTTTGGGGAGGAGTACCACAGAAATAATATGATATGGGAGGCAGGAGCAAATGCTATCAGGATGACTTCTCACTAGTAGGTGAGCCTTGATTACTTGATTAGGGTGGTGTTTGCCAGGTTTCTCTACTGTAAAGCTACTGTTTTAGCTTTCTATACTTTATTTTCGAAGAGGGTCACTAAATCCAGTCTATACTCAACGACAGGGAAATTAAGAAACTCCTCAGAAGTGGCAAGTATCTACATATATTATTTCTTCCATGCATTCTAATTATGAGAGAGGCAGTGGCATTTACAGTAAATCTATTAAGACAGACATTCAAATATTTATTACCTAAAGGAAAAACTGTATTTGTTAAATACTCTTACCTACCAGTATCAAGATACCAAAGATCCTTGCAGCAAACTTGACTGTTCAGTGCTTTTTTGTAGCCATCTCTTCCACTCCAAAAATACAATCGAGTGCCAATTGCAACAGCACAGTGCCCAGCTCTTGGTCTTGGTCTTGAATTTTTTTTATCTTCCTGAGAATCTGACACTAGGGTGGTCCACTCTGCTGTATCTAAAAAGACAGAAATACCCATGACTAATCAATTATTCTTAAACAACAAAACAAAATCCTCTCATTAATAAATTTACTTTAATAAGTAACTCTTAAAAGACTCACCCAGATTTAGGTAAGAAAATGAACTGGTACATCGCCATTCACAATCATGAGGTGCCGTCTCAATATTTTCCCCCTTATGTGGAACCCATCCACCAAAAATGTACATCCTGAACAACAACAACAACAAAAAAGAACGAACATACCGTAGCTGATTTTTTTCCTAAAGCTTTAATTTTTATTTTTTAGATTTAAAATGCTAAGATAGACTTAAAGTTCTTATTTGTTGACTCTAAGCTACAGAACTAGTCACTCAGTTATCATCAAATTATTTCTTTCTGGCAAGTTATTTAAAGTTAGAAATATTTCACTTATAATACATTTGAAAATCAATTTTATATGTAACGTACTAAGGGAATTTCAGGATATTCAAATAATCTGATAAAAAGTCAAATTTAGAATTGTGTGTACATAGTAACCAAAGAAGATTAAGTTTCCTAGAACTTTGGCCACTGGTTATAAAAACGTTCTTGAGACATGCCTAATGGCTACTAACGGAGAAGGCTCAGCAGACAGAGCTTAGGGTCCATGTACGGTAACCTCAAGCCAACCAGAGAAGCTCTATTTTTATCTATTTTACATAACAGAGTTCCAATGAAAAGCTGCATTTTATAAAAGGGTGCTGCTGTTTTTAAAATGTCTGTTTTGTTTATGTCTATTTTTTTTAAACTAATGAGGTTTTAAATTACAGCTAGTTGTTTCCTAAAACATTACTTTGTAAGGTAAAGTCCCTACACAAGGAAATAATTAAACTCTACTTACACAAGGCTCCTAATCTTGGCCCATGGCCACATAAATAAGGGACCTTGTTGATGACAGTGATTCTAACCACCTAGAAGTGCTCTCCATGTACCAGGGACTGTCAGAAACATTTTATATCTATTAACCCATTTAATCCTCATTACAACCTTGAGAAATAAATTTTATTATTATCTACATTTTATATTTGAGGAAACTGAGGTACAGACAGATTAAGTTTCCTTGCTCCAGGTCATAAGGGACAAGTAGCAAAGCTAAAACTTGAATTCAGGCAATCTGGTTACAGAGTCTGTAGTCTAACCATCACTTCGCTAAAAGTATAATCGTGGAGTGTACACACAGAATATAAACCTGAGTACAAATCAAGCATTATAAAAAATATCTAAAAAGAAACAGTGAATTAGGTGTGTCAAACCTGTCGATAGAGGACAGATCAGTTTGACAACACTCTGCTTTATACTTAAGTAGTACCTACTCTGTGCAAGGCATTGTAAGAAGCGTAAAGTATAAGAGGCAGCATAAGAAATGGCACATGAAGTATTTTAGCTTCTGTAGGCATGTTATTCTCCCTCCAGCAAGCACAAACACTATTAAATTTAGTAATATATTTCCAAGAAACTAGTAGCATTACTCTCCTTTTGTGTATCTTTCTTAAGTTGGCTTAAGAAAAAATAAAAACAAGAAAAGGCACCATACTTGTTTCCTATAACACTGGCTGTGTGAAGGCTTCGTGCAAGTGGCACTGTCCCCTTAGTTTCTGGTTTTGACCATGACATAGTTTCTAAAAGTAAAAATAAATATATTAGCAGCTTGATAGAATAACAGCACATTATTTCAACTTGCAGAATTAAAAATAAAATAAAGCCCAAAAGGACTTACTAAAAATGAAACAAAAATGTTTCAAAGTATCACTTGAATTTCATTTAAAAATAAACATTTCCAGTTGACATAAATTGCCTGTCACAGATATCTATTTACACTTGAATGTTAGTATTTGTAATGATGAGGTGGATTTAGGGTATCATCAATTTTGAACAGAAACCAGATTAGGGATTTTAACATTTTAAGTAAGAGTACGTTGTGCAGAAGGTATTCAAAAGTGAAAGTCATACCTACTCCCCAATCATTGATTCCTGGAATCTCTTTAAAAAGTGCTACCCAAGGGTTTTTCACTGACTAGCAACAGCATTACTAATGCTACACTTCCTGTAGATAGAGTAACCATATTAAGTTTGAACACCCAGAACTGGGATACTTTACAAAGTGCAAGGGGGTACTACTGATAATTACGTGGGACAATAAGCATGAACCAGGGCCATTGCAGGTAAAACAGAACATATGGTTATCCTACTTATAGGGAGTACAAGAGAGTTACTGTCATAAGTCAAACATTCACATTTGTTTAATCTCAATAATGATCAGCAACCATTCATATCACACCCCAGTTGTCCCTGGAGATGGCTGTAAGTGCTAGCTATAACTCTAAGTGCAACTCAATAAACACTGTACTCAAAAATATTTCCAAAGCATTTTTTATCTGTGCCTTTATCAATCATAACCAATTCCTGATCCTGAATCAAGTTAAGCTTACCTAAGTCGAGTTGCCATAGGTCATCCAGGCGAGCACCACACATTCCACCAAAAATATACATTTTTGGACTCCCAGAGTCTTTTCTGCAATATATAACAGCTGTGTGGGACTCTCTCGGAGAAGGCATAACCCCTTTAGTCACTGGAATGCTCCAACCCACAACACCAGAACCATGCTGTAGCTCCAACTCATAGAAATCATTTAAATACCTAGGATATCATGAAAGAAATGAAAACATTAGCATAATATGTAACTTTTATTTGCTTTTCATTTCTATCCATAAAGAGAATATATGCTTACTGTGAAAAATTCATATAGTACAGAAAGGCTTTAGGAGAACAAAAACCTCATACCTCATTCATTCAACACATATGTATCAAACACTACTGTGTACCAGGCACTTTTCTGGGGATAAATAGTAAACAGAAGAGATCTAAAAAATTTCTACCATTATTTAGACAATACTCTTGTCCATGACAACAACCATAATAGTTGCAAAACATAGCTGCAAATTGTCTGACACTCTTCCCACCAGGAGGTAAGGTCTACGGTTCTACCCCTTGGTTCTATAAAGGCTTGTGACTACTTTGATTAAGAGAGTGTGATGAAATGACACTATGTGACTTCTGAGGCTCAATCACAGAAGGTCAACGCAATGTCACTATAGGACCCTTGCTCTTGGAATCTTGAACCACAATGTAAGTCCAACTATCACAAAACCACCATTTAAAGAGGCCAAATGTAGACACACAGGATGAGAGTCCCAGTTGAATCCATCCTTCAGCTATCTCTGTTGAAACATCAGTCATAGCACTGACCAGTCATGCCTTCCCATCTGAGGACCTAGTCATCACTGTTATATGCTGTATGAATTCCTACTGCACAGAATCCATGAACATAAGAAAATGGTTGTTACTTTTCATCACTAACTTTTGGGACAACTTATTACATGGTATCAGGTAATCAGAAAAATCATTATTTGACAATGACTGGTAAGACTTCCTTCTCTACAGCTATCCATATATCTATAAGTGAGGCATACTACAAATGTTGCTTTGCAAGTTTTCTTTCTTTTTAAATTTCCACCCTTTAATGTCCTAACTGTGTCCTACACAGCTTTTTAACTGTAGAACCTGGCATTAAACTTCTCAACATGGATATTTTCAATGTTTTGAGCAAAATGACTTCTATAGATAACTGCTTCCTATCAAATTATTACTCCAGTATGAGGGCAAAATTAAAACATTTGAGGATATATAAAGCGTTATAGTTTAGACATATATTTGTTTTGGGAAAAAGTGATTCTAGATGTCAACCAGGAAAAAAAAAAAAATTCCAAGAACAAATACACTGAATAAGAGAAATGGTAGTGCAAAGAAACCAGTAATTTATAATTACATTTGAATTGATGTTGATAACTATAGTTATGAGGTCTAAATAATCACTAAGAAAGACTAACGTAAAAATTAATTTTTTAACATTACTACACTATGGAATAAGATTCAAGACTATATGGAACATATGAATAAAGGGGGTTAGCAAAACAAACAAACAAACAAAAAAGCTTAAATATAAAGATAATAATCTATTCCAAAATGTGTGTGATAACTTCTGAGCAATAAGGGAAGCATAGAATTAGCATGTATAACTTTCAGATCATTAAAAGGAAAGGAAGAATCGAAGAAAAACAATGAACTAAGAAAAAGTAAACAAAAAAATAGTCAAAGCATAGTCTATGAAAGCAGTTAATAAGATGATTAGAAGAAAACAACTATAAATGTCAAAAGAAAAAAGACAAAATCAAATTTGGTACACATCACAGAAAAAGATCAAACTTAATGTAAAGAGCTCCTACAAAATCAAGACAATGATTTACATTTAATGTAAATGATTTAATTGTGATGATTTACAATCACACAATGGACATAGATAAAAGGATATAAACTGACAACTCACAGAATAGAAAATAAAAATTATATAAATGTAAATGTATACATATGCACAGACACAGAGATAGAAACATACAGACACATACAAACACAAATGTTCACCCTTATTACAAGTTAAAATATCTAGCAAAGGTAGGAAAAGTGGGACAGGGTACGGGGTAGCAACAAAAAGCAGAGCAGACAGAAGACATAAAATACAAGGGCATGGTAAAACTTCCCTATTATAAAAAATGTCTCTGGGGCACAGGACGTGCAGGGGAAACAAAATAACTCTGAATCCAAACATAAACTGTTAACAACAAAGATTATTTTAAACTATTTAACAACTGGTATGGCACAGACTTAAACAGATTAGAATAAATGCCAGTCATTATGCTATACCAGTTCATACTACTTAATTGCTAGTCTTATCTACAAAAGATAAGTCTGAAACAAAATAATATGCACAGATTGAAAATTAGAGATACAAGGAACAAAACACAAATTCGTAATCACACTAGGAGACTTTAACATGTCATTCAGAAGCTGATATGATCTAGGCCTACAAAATAATTTTAAAAAAGCTTTGAAAATCATTTAAAACATTGATTTAATAAAGAACTTTGTACCCAGTTAAGAACTCACAATCTTCATGAATACCTGTGGTGTTCATAAAGATTGACTATGAAAAAGACAGACAATCTCCAAAAAGAAGAAAACCTATAGACAACTTTTTTTTTTTTAACACAATATAGTAAAACTAGGTATTATCAACAATAACAAAATGTTCTATTTGGAAATTTTAAACAATTATGCAGAATTACTTTTGGATTAAAGAGAAAATAAAAATTAATGACAATAAGAACACTATATATCAAAACCCATGAAAAGCGGCCAGAGCCGAAATCAGAGAAAAGTTTATGGTATTCATTATGAAACAATACTGAAAATAAATGAACTAATAAGCATGCAAACTACTAGAATTTTAAAAGAAGCTAGGGAAAAGGAAAAAAATGTAAAGAAATGAAATAGAGTTAAAGAAAATAAATTTAAAAAATTTTAACAAAACAAATAAAATGGTTCTCTGAAAACACCAATAAGAGGATGCCAGGGTAGCTCAGCAGGTTGAGCACTTGCCTTACAACTGCAAGGTATGGGATTGAATCCCAGCCCTGGCCAGTGCAACCCCATATGCTGAACTGAAACAACTGGTAACCACTGAGATGGCACCTCCCATGTGGGACATCCCCAGTTTGGTTCCCACCCCAGCAGCCCCACATCCATCTGTGTGGAATGAAACCACTTCCACAACTAATTATGTACAACTATGGAGAGTGGTCTGAGTCCTCCCCCTTCTCTCCCCCACCCCCCACCTTGTCTCAAACAATAAAATAAATCATAAAAAAAAACACAACCTCTTGCAGAACTTTATTCAGAAATTGGCAAGCTGATCCTAAAATTTACATAATGAAATGCAGAGCACCTATAACAGCCAAAACACCCTTGAAAAAGACTAATAAAATTTGAGGACTTACATCTTCCGATTTCAAAACTTATTACAAAGCTAGTGTGGTACTGGCATAAGGCTAATCATATAGATCAATGGAATAGAACTGAGAGTTCAGAAATAAACGCTTACACTTAGGATGAATGAATTTTCAACCTCTTTGGAGGTTGATTAAAAATTACCTAACAAACTTAAATGTAAATACCCTTTGACACCTCCCCTAATTCTACTTATAAGTTTCAACCTTACAAAATATTTATACATGTGAAAAAAGTGTAAAAGCAAGGAAAAAAAGAAAATATTTAAATGTCCATCAGTAGGGGAATGGTTAAATAATTTGCATAATTCATACTACTTTTCAGCCTTAAAAAAAAAGAAAAAGGTCAACCTGTGTCTACTGCCATGAAAAGAACTCCATTTCATTAAAGGAAAAACAAACAAACAAACAAACAAGCAAATACCCAAAGTCAGAACTCAAAAAGAAAGATCTCACTTCTATAAAAGAAAATACGTGCCTGTGTAGCATCAGATTAACAATCCCAATTCTCCTCTCCCAGTTAGCAGAAGACAAACCCCTAGATCATTGACTGAGAGCTTGTCTTGCTTTGACCAACCAATTGGGAACAGAAATAAATGTACTAGCTTTAATCAGAGGCTTTAAAAAGCATTACATGTATCCATTTGTACCTTCAAGTAGCATTAACTTAAGAAGCTTGCCTGTTTTATACAATAACTTAATGCAAGCTGACTAATAAAATGTATTGCGTGAAAGAAGTCCCAAAAGATACCCGTTAAATTGAATTGTGTGTGTTAGCTTATGTTGGGGGACAGCGATGCTGTGACAAAGAACTTTATATACTTTCTAATTTCTTGAATTTTACGAGTCTGTATCTAAAATATTCATTTAATAGAAATGAAGAAAAAGGCATGCTAAAAGTAAAAGTACATGGATTAGTGTGGTGGGATACAATTTTTTCATTTTCTCTAGTTTCCAAATTTTCCATGATGTTTTAGTATATTATTTTTAAACGTTTGAAAAAAAGAACTAAGACTAACATTAATCTAATGAAGGTAAAAAGCCACACTGTCATAGTCATAATAACTACCGTACTATATATGCTGATGGCAACTTGAACGTGCTTTAGACATTATGCCAATGACTTTATTTAACCGTCACAATGACACCGAAAGGTATGTTTGTAATCACTCCAAGTCACACTGAAGGAAAATGGGCTTAGTTCACTACTACTGAAGGATACACATAGTAAGCAGTGAATTAGAAAACAGCATTGTGGACTCTAAAATTCCACATCCTGAGTGCCATAATGACAATATGATCAAAACACTATATGAAAAAAAAAGAGGTAATGATTGTTTGAAAGAAGGAGAGGAGGATTAATTGGTTCAAAAAGTATTTCCTTGTACGAACCATTCTAAGAGCTTCCTACATTAAATATGGAAATGATGGCCTTCAATTTATAGTTAGATGTTTGTCTCAAATTCCCAGAGAAACCTAATTAAATATAACCATTTGTTACTTCTCATTTTCACTTATGACAACTAAAATACATTGTGGCTCCACAGATACAAATATATTGCTACAAGCAGTTATATTAACATCAATTTAATTAGCATTTCTGATGTTAAAAGGTACGTAGTTTTGAAAACAGATATACTCCAGGGGCTAAGGAAAACACAAATGCACAGAAATTTGTTCACTGTTAAGTCTAAATGCAAAAGGCTATTTTATCCCTTTTAAGAATTAAAGATGAAAGAAATTAAATGTGCTTAAATCTAAATAGTAAAAAAAGCATTTGGTCTGCAAAAGAGATGGCGTACCTGGGAACATTATTGTTTGAATCTTCACTTTCATTTGCCAGGCCACCAAACAAATAGCATTTGTTACCATATAAAGAAAAGCTATGTCCAAGCCGAGGACAAGGAGGTAAACCAGAAGAAGGGGGATGGGGTTTCACTTTTTTCCATAACCAACGACTTGCCTAAAAAAGAGCACAAATATACTCAAACAAAATCAGGAAAGCATTCCTATATTGTTAATAGTGTAACATCAACCCAACACTTTAAAATCCGAATCCAATTAGAGGCTCCAATAAGTTACTTTTGGGACTAATGACAAGTACACAGATAACTTCTAGAATTAAAATAAATGTTCCAATAGAAATTCAGTTCAGTCTTCCACTTTTCCCAGTGGCAAACTAAGCTTATAATAATAAACTGTGCTAAAATTTTTCCAAATGAAAAATTATATGTAGCTTTAAGATTAAAAGCAATTTATGTATTTTTACTCTCTTAAAATTAAGTAATCCATGAATGGTATGTATTTTAACCTTTAAATAAGCATAAAGGTCATTTAACAAACAAAACTATGAAATTTATTCTTTGGCCATGGATGCTTTCTTTATCTAAAACTATTTGTGAAATGAGTTGCTTGTAAATAGGTATAATCCACATACCTCTGCCAACTACCAGATGCCCTCATTATCACAGCCCTGGGAACATATGCACAGTTCAGGAATAAGTGTCAATTAGGCATGCCACAGAGGGCTCTGAGTATGATTAGTAGAGAGTCACATTTAGAAAGGATATGTGAAAGTGTTACCCCTCTTTTGTATGTGTTGCCAGAAAAAAATTATTATTAGTGTGAGGGTAACAGTTTCTATAACTAAGGCAGTGGTTTTCAAAATATTATCTGGGGACTAGGAGCAGCAGGTGGGAACTTGGTAAGAATACAAACAGCGAGGCCCCACTACAGACAATATTGATGCAGAAACTCTGGAGGCAGGGCCCACAAATTGTTTCCACCAGCCTTCTAGGTGTTTGCATGGCAGGTGAACCTTGAAGAACTATTGCACTAAAATACAAAGCCTAAACATGTAACATGTGGGGATGCTAGGATGTCTCAGCAGTTGAGCGCTTGGCTCACAATATTGAGGTCTAGGGTTTGATTCCCTGCGTTCAACCCCATGTGCTAAAGTGTAGCACAACTGGTAACTGCTGAGATGGCTCAGTTCAATTCCTGCCCCCCAAAGCCTCACATTCACCTGTGTGGAATGAACACATGTCACAACAAATGGTATACAACTATGGAGGCTGCTCTGGGCCCTGGCCTTCTCCTCCTTCTCAAACATTAATACATACATACATATACACATATATACTTACCTACATCTTTAAAAAAAATGTAACATACAACAGATACAAAGTAGCAGATATCTTAATGTTACAAATGTTGCACTGGGTATTAGAAAAAGACATTAGAAACTGGCTTTTTAGTGAAGTGGAAACAATGTCTTCAAAGCTATTGAAGGTGAAGCTCACAAGTTTATGTTAATGAAATGTTTTGCAATCTTTTGAAGAATTATGAGCAATACCATTATTAAAGCTTCAGATTTACATAATAAATTTGAAAGACACTTACTTGTAACTCATATAACTCATTGCTGTATCTTCCATATTCAACCATTCCTCCAAATACTAATATTCTGGTACCATCACAAACGAATCCATGGGCAGCACAGCCTGGAGGGATGTCTCCTCTAACAGCTGGCAGGAACCACTGATTTGTAACTAGTTGCCAAAATGATATCAAAAGCAATTGTAATAAACAGTTACCACAAACTATGAGCATGTATGTTATATGTATGACCTGTATCAGTGGTTCCTAATTCGGTATGATTTTGCCCCCCCCCCCCCCTCAAGGCAAACAAAACATAATTTTACTTGTCATAACTGGAGAGAGGGGGGTGCTACTGGATGTTGCTAAAAACTTACAGTGCACAGGGCAGGCCACTACAACGAAGAATTCTCTGGTTCAAATGCCAATAGTGCTGCTGTTGAAAAACCCGGATCTACATCGTCTAATTCTTACAAAAACCCTGCCTGATGAATACCATTATCTTTTACTCGTGAAAAATCTAACACTTAGCACTGACCCTCAGCAACCTGGCAGAGCAAAATTCAAACCAGGTCTAACTTCTTCCAAAGCTAGGGTTTTACACCACATCAAACTGTCCAACAACTTTTCTAACTTGATAGGCTGGGGTGCCGGAAGGAGGAGAGGATGAAAAAATAAAAATTCTGCTCCTGCATTATTTTATTAGCCTTTTAAATGACCAACCACTATGATTAAGCTGTTGGGTCAAAACACAAACAACAAAAAAGTTTCTGAGCCTGGTACAGACCCAAAATCCAGCAATTAGCCTTACCCCAAGGCAACAGCTTTCTCACGATAGCTGGTGCTTGTAAAAGTGGGAAAAACATAATTCCACCCTCCTCCGTACTCCACGCGGGCACTCGGAGGGTCCAGCCTCCCCCACGGCAGGGGCACGGGATTGGCAGCGCTGCCGAAGCCGACAGTCCGCTTTGCGAGCGCTGCGCACACACACCCAGCGAACTGTGCAGAGAGGCGCTGGTCTCACCCTCGAACCCCTTCCCCGCTGGTTCAGAGCGTCACCAATGGAGTAAAAATCTGGACTGCCACCTGCCAGAGACCGGGCTGCATTTGGGGTGACAGTGCCAGGCCTCTAGTCCCCCCCAACCCTCTTCTCTTCCTCCTAAGGATGCAAAGCAGGCAAAGACGGGAAAGGTCCGGAGCAGCTTCGGTTTGGGGGTTTGGCAGGAGAGGGACCTCCGCGCCCCGGAGTGGGCGAGACTTCGGAACCAGGCCCCGGCAGTTGGAAACAGTCTCACACCTACGTGGGCCAGGGCTGGGGCGGGGAGGTTCGGGACCGCCCGCCGGAGGGCCGGCGCGCCCCGCCGGGGGTCCGGATCCCCCCTGCGCGTACCGGGACAACGCCGCTGTCGCCCGGGATACTCGGCCGCGCCGCGCCCCCCGCCGGCGCCCGCCGGAGAAGGCAGTCGGGACGGTGACAGCTGTCAGGGCCGCGACCGCTGCTTTGCCTCCCCTCCCCCTCGGCGGTTCCCCCAGGCGGGGCCGAGGAGCCGTCCGTCGCGGCGCCTACCGGTGTTGTAGACGTGCAGCTCGTCCGCGATGCCCTCGTTGCCCCCACCAAAGATGATCATCAGCTCCCGGATGGCCACCGCCCGGTGTCCATGCCGGGCGCGGGGGACCGGGCCGGTGAAGGAGGAAACCCGCCTCCAGTTGAGGAGGCTGGGAGCCGCCATCTTCCCAACCCCCGCCCCTCTGCCCACAATCCACCGCGCCCGCTCCGGCGCCTCCGCTCGCGGGGGAGGGTGGGGGCCCGCCTCCAGCGGGGCGCCCGGAGGGCGGTGCCACGTGACCGGGGCGCCCTCGGCGAGGCGACAGCTCGCGGAGCCGGCGGGCCTCGGCCCTGCCCCGCCCCTCCCCGGGCGCCGTGGCCGGCGGCGACGCCTGTGGCGACGGGGCCCCGGGCGAAAGGCGTTTCCCACCGGCCTGCCCCCCGCGGTCCGCCCCGCAGGGCCCCCCGCCCTGGTGATGTACGGGAGGAGGCACCGCGTGGTCCCTACGGCCACTTGGAGCACCTAGGACGTGCGGGCGAGTCAGACACTTCAAACAGGTCCAAGAAGTAACGGGAGACAAGCGCGCGTAGCAGCTCCAAGCGCGGGGGACGGGAGAGGGGCGCCGGTCGGGGCGGACGGGGTGCCGTCGCCGCCCAGGGCACCCCGCGGATGCCCAAGGCAGAGCCGGGGAGCCCGCTCCGCGGTGCGGCCGCCCTGGCTCTCTGGCTAAGGACGCCCCAGGGCAGGAGCTGAGCCCGCGGAGGCAAAGCGGGCAGACCCGGTTCGGGGGATGCCCTGCCAACAAGGTCAGCAGCAGTGACCCGGAAAGGCTTGCTGACCTTTTGAAGCAGGTGGGAGACTATATATACAGATTTGTTTTATTACTAACATTGGAGCGTCTTCCATTGTCAAGCACACGTAAGTGAATACAGATAATGACTTCTGTCTGTATTAACTCACAGCATCCTCCCAACCATCCACTGAAGTGGGTACTGTTACCTGCTCTTGGATGGGAAAGTGAGGCCCAGAGAAGTAAAGCAATGCTCCCCTGGGTACACAGCAGGAAAAGACTGGGATCAGGATTCAAACTCAGGGCTTCTGATTCCAGAGTCCCTACCCCTAACCACAGTACTGCCTCTGATCAGTCATATGTAACTCCTATAAGGCTCAGCTGCCTTGGGATCCGGTCCTACACAGAATCAATCAAAGAGAAAATTTAAAAATATAGAAAGCAATTTAAATCCCTACCTCACACTCTCAAGAAGGAACCAAAGGAGGAATACACAAAAAATGTTAATATTGTTCTCTGTCACATAACATGGGCTCCTACATGTTTCTGTAATAAAGTTTTTATGTAGTTGAAACAAAACTGGAGAAGTAGTAAAGCAATGAGTTTTTCCTAAAACTTGGAATATTTAAAGAATTATGGGAAGCGGGGATGGCTCAATGGGTGAAGCACCTTTCTTGCAGCCCCAGGGTCTGAGGATTAAGTCCTGGCCCAGGCCTGTGTAGACCCACATGCTGAACTGGGGTGTGCTGCCCATGTGGGAGACCCCAAGTTGGGTTCTTGCTGGGGGGAGCTTGCCATGTGGGAGGCCCCCAGCTGGTTCCTGCCCTGCACGGCACCCCCCACCCCCCACCTGTGTGGAACAAAACCATGTGGAAAACTGACGTTGTATAACAATGGAGACTGCTCTCGGCCCTCCCCCTTCTCTCTGTCTCTGTCTCTCTGTGTCAAAAACAATAAAATCATTTTTTAAAATTATACTTTATTCTGAGTATTTAGTGTTAAAAATGTCCTAACTTTTTTGAATGATGCTGTAAGTAGTTGGTAGGTTTTTTTTGTTTTTGTTTTTGTTTTTTTTAATGTCCTTATAGCAAAAAACAAAGGGCAAAATTTAAAAGTTGCAACCCCAATGTTGATATTCAAATTAAAAACACAACACTGATCTATGATATTTGAAAGCATGAATATCTCTGAACAAGAGAGAGATTAAGGCAAAATAGTCCTAAGACAAGAAATTACAAGTTATAACTGGTTGCTTAGGTAAGGAGCTACAGGATAATGGAGGAAGTACGTAAGCATATCAGTTTTATAGGACTGCCGTAACAAAGAACCACAAACTGGGTGGCATAAAACAGAAATTTTGTCTCACATTTCTAAAAGCTAGAAATTCAAAATCAAGTGTCAGCAGGGCCATGATCCCCTTGAAACCTATAGGGCAGGAAGCTTCCTTGCCTCTTCCTAGCCTCTGATGGTGACCATCAATCAATCCTAGGCATTCTTTGGCTAGTAGCTGCACTGCTCCAACCTCTGCCTCCATCATCACATAATATTGTCCCTGTTGACTATGTTTCGTCTCCTGAGTTCACAAGTCATGCTTGATTAAGACCCATCCTAATGACCTCATCTTAACTTGTTTACATCTACAAAAACCCTGTGTTCAAATAAGGTCACATTCATAGGTATGGGGTGTTAGGACTTCAACATAGCTTTTGGGAAGAGACAGTTCAATCCATGACTAAGTGCTTAATCCAGTGGGAAAGATACTTTACCAGGGCAGCTTTGACTGAATTCTGCTCCAGTGAGGAGTCTATACTAGGTTTCCAACTCTCAAGAAAGCTACCTTCAATCTTGGAAACTATAGGAATGGAAGTTACCATGTAGGAGGAGAGTATAGAAAGGGAAGAGAAGAGTGAGGAAGAACAGCTCCCTGAAGAAGGCAACATTTAAGAGGTAAAGACAGAAGAAGGCTCTCATGAAGGAAGTGGAGGATGAGGAGCCAGAGAGGGCAAAAGGAAACTGGGTGAGCTTGATGTCAAAGAAGCCACTAGTGAAGGGGATTTCACGGAGGCGGAAGTGGTTATCAAAGCCAAAGCCATAGAGAGGTCAGACAGCAAAAAGAGGAGGCGTCTATTTGATTTGCAGATTTGGAGGTTATTAGTTGCCTAGATTAAAATACTCAGTAGAGTGGGCAGATTAGGAGGTTATGAGTTGCCTAGATTAAAATACTCAGTGGAGTGGGAGGAAGATAGGCAGAGAAGATGGAAGAATGGATAACAAGTGAGGAAGTACTGATCCCCAGTATAATCTACTTTTTATAGAGATTTCCCAGGAAAGGAAAGAAAAAACAGTGGCTGGAGGAGAGAAACAGGTACAGGGCAAGCTGTTATTCTTTTACATAAGTGATATTTGAATATGATTGTTGCCCCCAAAGAAGGATCTAGGTCAAGGTTGTCCAACCCACAGTCTATGGGCTAAATAGGGCCCAGACCAGCTTTGAATGTGGCCCAATACAAATTTGTAACCTTTCTTAAATCATTATGAGATTTTTTGCAACATGTTTAGCTCATCAGCTCTTGTTAGTGTTAGTGTATTTTATGTGTGGCCCAAGACAACTCTTCTTCCAATGTGGCCCAGGGAAGCCAAAAGGTTGGACACCCCTGGTCTCGGGTCTCTTTTATAAGGGCACTGATCCTGTTCATGAGGGCGCCATCCTCATGACCTAAGCAAAATATCAAAGGCCCCGTCTCCTAATACCATTATCTTGGAAGTGAGGAATTCAACATATGAATTTGTGGAGGGACATAAACATTCAGAACATAGCAAGAGAAATGTTATTTGGAAATGCTTTCTGTTACAAGTAGCAGAATATTCAACACATAGTGGCCAAATGATATAGCTCTTAATTATCTTACACAAGAAATCTAGGGTAGGTGGGCCCAGGGTTAGTTCAGCAGTTCAATGGTGTCACACAGTTCTGGGTAGTTGCTTTGAATTTCTCTTGACCTTTTGTTTGTGGTCATAAGAAGGTTATTGTAACTCTGGGTATTGTGTCCTCACACAACTATGCCCAAAGGCATGAAGCAGGGGGACAGCCAGGAGGGGGTCATAGAACTCTCCTTTTACAGGAAAAAAAAAAAAGTGTCTTGTCTAGAAGCCACCCAGACAACTTGCCCTTAAGTTTCACTGGCCAGAACTGGGACATCTGGTATATTAAAATTAGGTTAGTTAGAACTGGGACATCTGGCATATTAAGGTTATGTTTCTGTAGTGACATAAATACCAAAATAATAATGGCTTTAAAAGGTCCTGTGTCTCCCATGTAAATGAACTTTAGAGGTGGCAGTACAAAGCTGGCATGGCAGTTCTGTTTCACTAGGTCCTCAGAATTTTTATACTTTGTGGACTGGAATTCCTCCTTCCAACTCATGGTGCAAGATGGCTGCTCCAAGTCCAGCTATTGCATCTACATTCCAGTTTACAGGAAAGAGAAAGGGAAAGAAATCTTTCCCTCTCCAGAACACACTCTGACGTTATACATATTATTTCTGCTTATATACCATAAGCCAATTTGATTTTAAGACTACAGCTAGCTGAAGGAAGTTTGGGAAAGGTGGCTTTCATTTAGACTGGCTATGTGCCCACCTAGTATGCAAAGTTCTGTTATAGAAATAGAAGAGGAGAGCAGACACTGAGGGTCATCTTGCAGGAGTGTGGTTAGAGGAGTCTGGGAAAACTGTTTGTTTGCTTGTTTTCATCCTCAGTAACGAGAAGCAGACAAGATAGAAAGTTAGACATGACATGTGGCAGAGCTAACCAACTGGACCTGCTGTAGGGAGTTGAAACTCAATGGAGTGAGATCCTGGAGGATCACAAAAAGATGAGTTAAGAAGTACATGTAAGAACAAAAAGTACATGTAGGTTTACATGTGTTCTAGGGTTGAATGTATTTCTACATTCTAGATTATATAAATATTTATATTCTATAAATATATAATAGAAAACAGAAAGCTCTTTCGGGCAATGCATCTCTAGCCTTTTGAGGTTACATGAGAGAAGGTATCTTTATCTCTTATCACTTTCTCTCCTTTACTCCTGTTCCCCCATATCAAATACCCATCATACATCCGGACTCAGTATGGCATAGGGGTTAAGATCATGGGATTTAGAACCCAATAATGTACTAGCTCTGTGGTCTGGATCAAATTATTTCTCTTCTTTGAGCCTCAGATTGTTTGTCTATAAAATAGGGCTGATAATAGCAGTCCTCGCTTTGCCTGGTAGTGCAGTTCTGTAAGAATGACCAGGCAAGTTGAAACACTGCAAAGCAATCTTAATTCTCAATGGGAAAAATTACAATTGTTCTGTGGCCTTTAAAAAGTTTTTGTTAAAATATTTTAAACACTCTTACTGTTGGTTTTAAATGTCTAGGGAAATGAAAAAAATTAGTAGACCTAATATTTGTTATAATGTAATTTAAAATATTAGAAACATTGAGAATTAAACTTTTTTCTGTATAAAACTTATCAAGAATAGTTTGAGCAATGTCTCCCTTCTCATCTAATAACTTGCTGTACAGAAAGTCCTACGTAAGTTTTTGTGCCTTGGCAAATTGTCGCAGTCCTTTCTAAGTGTGTGTCAGCCTCCCATATTTTATCCTTGGAACTCCTAGTGTCATGAACCATCTTTGAGAGTTCTTTTAATGTGATTTTTTTTTGTCCATGTCACTTCCTCTGGAATATCTTTATCCTTTTCATCACTCCCACCGTTATCACTTTTTGTGTCTTTGCTACAATTTTATTCATGTTGGCCAATTCTCCTATTATCCATTTTTGCAAATATCACATGGATTTATCATGGGGAATAAAGGAAGCAATACAACTATATGATTTGTTGTCTGCACATAAACTGAATAACAGATTCTACTGACCAGTCACCAACAGACACGCAGTCAAAGAAGTGACATGAGTGGTCGCTAATCATGATGTGGATCTGTTATTTGGATATAAATTTTGTGGACTGAAAGCAAGCAGCAAAGTTTGTACTTATGCAATTCCTCATAGTTCATATACTGTGGAAACAGATTTAAACTGTGTTGGTGGGGGACTGAGGTTATTAATCTAACCCATGGTAACAAATTAGCGTTGTTGCATGCAAAGCAAGCACAGTGCTATACTTATGCAACGCCTGGCCTGTCGTTAGCATTTATGATAGTAAACCCTTTTATTTCTATCATCATTAGTATTTTCATTATATTACTGCTTTTTCTACTCTTTCTGAGCTACAAGCCACCGAGGTGTCACCTTCAGAGGGAGGGGCTGGTGCTGGGAGGTGACAGACAGTGCTGCGTTTTCAGCCAGATATGCAAATTGCCATGTCCTAGGGATGCCTTAATCTCAATGGAGGACTCAGGCCAAGGGCTATTGGCCTCGGTCTGAGAAGGGGGATTGGGGAGTGCCAGCAGGTAGACTCAGCTCAACAGCAGAGCCTAAGCAGGCACTGTTCCCCAGATGAAGGAAGCACATGGTGCCTGAGAGGCCTGTTCACAGATCGCAGGGCTCTGGCCATGGGTCTTTGCTGGAGCTGTGGCCAAGACATGGGAGGGGGCAGCTGCAAGAGGAAGGCAGAGTTCTAGGCCAGATGGAGCCTACCACGCGTGTCCAACCTGCAGCCCATGCGTGGCTGCATGCGGCCCAGGACAGCTTTGAATGCAGCCCAACACAAATTCGTTAACTTTCTTAAAAATTATGAGGTGGTTTGTTTTTTTTTACAACCTTTCTGTTTGTTTTGTTTTGTGTTTTAGCTCCTCAGTTCTCATTAGCATTAATGAATTTTATGTGTGGCCCCAAACGATTCTTCTTCCAGTGCGTCCCAGGGAAGTCAAAAGGTTGGACACCCCTGCCCTAGACCATTTACCAGAACAGAACATGGACACAAAAACCAAGGAGGAAAAACAGTCATCTCATGTGGGAGCGTGGGAACCCAGGTGCAAAGAGTAGGTGCAGAGCAACTGCTGCAACTCAGGGGACAGCAGGGACGAGCCCAGAGCACCTTCGCTCTAGCCTGCTGAGCTGACCCCCCGCTGAGCACCGCCTCTCCTGTACTTGTCCCTCCTGCCCCATGTGGGTAATTTCAGAGCCTGGCCCTGGGAGACAGAGGCCATAAATAGGGGCTTGTCAGACTGAGCCACTTAGTGATTCACTGCTACCACAGGGTGCTTCTTCCTTTCCTTCCAGTCCCCTTGATCAGCTTTAATCAATTGGTATCTCAGACCTTAGGTACAAAGTAATACACTCAGCAAGGCAGGCTCATTGGTCAAGAAGAAATGGTGAACACTGGCTTTCAACTAATAAGAAATAAGCATGGAATCGTAATAACTCAGCTACACATCGTGTTGACTAAGGATACCACAAAATTAAAACGCACGTGAAATGCATACAGAGCACACAGCATGCCTTCAGGCACAGAGCTGAAAGCTGACCAAAGTGACTTAAGCACATGAGGGTTTATTTTCCTCACATAACAAGGTGTTCCTTAGACAGTTAATTCATAGCTGCTGTGGTGACCCCCAATGCCATATAGACTCCTTCTGGGTCCTGGCTCTGCCCTCTTGACATGTGCAAGGCTGCTGAATGACACAGGGGCCCCTCGCCACGGTGCAAGGATATTTGCCACGTGCTTATCCCGATCTGCCCTCCACTCTTGAACCTGTTCAGCGCCCTGAGCTAAATGGATTACATCCCTTGAGCTCCCCTGCCCTCTGATGTCCAGTTGGGTTCGGCCAGTGGGAGACACCACCAACAGGAGATTGTGAGGTCGGGGCAATGAGTCCCCAAGCTTTTGTGGGGGTCACCACAGGCTGCCACTCCTGGGTAGCCCTGTCCCTAGAGCCATTCTATCCCAGGTCTTCAGGGCTTGTGGTAGTAATGACTTCCTGCAATCGTGAACCCCAGGCTCCTGCAGCCTCTCTGATGCACGTTTCCCTGCCACCGACTTTGCCTTTTCCACAGTCTCCACCATCAGCCCACTGGAGCGCGCCATCTGTGCCCTGCCAGAATACTGGCTGACTGGACGCTGCCATCCCTGTGCGGCAGCACAGTGTCGACCTATTGCCCTCGGAGCTGCACGATGCTACTCCACCTCCAGCCATCAAGGTTGGATTCCAGACAGAAAGGACGGGCAAGAGGCAGCACACGGCTCTTTGCCAGGAATATGTAGCTTTCTAGGAAGCTGCAGGCAGCTGGCTCTGCTCCCAGGTCACTCTAGCTGCAGAATGTCTGAGGAGGTGAGTATTTTGAACGGGGCACATGGCAGCCCCAATAGATTGTCATTCTATTTGTAGGGAGGAAGCAGAAAGGGTTATTAAGTAGGCTAACAGTGGTGTTCGCAACATCGTATAACTCACTAGGACTCTTTTTTTTTAATATACAAACACTTTGCTGTTCCACTTTCTTTCCCTAGTTCACATCTTGGGCTTTTCCATGCAGCAATCCTAACATCCTTTACTGAGTGCTTTACATGCACGATGCTGTCTAACCCTGGTAAGGGTCCTACGGGGCTTCCACACCTTATAGATGAGGAAACGGAACAGGGATTCCTAGCAACGTGAAAGTGTGTAAGGCCGGGGCCAGCACCCAGGCCGGTCTGTCTCCAGAGCCCAGGCTGGTAACCTCTGCACTGATCAGAGCCGTCCTCTTATCCCCTGTCTCTCTCTGTTCTCTTCATTTCTTCCCCAGGGACGAATCTGTACATACAACATGGAAATCTAGGTCACGGAGAATAAGCCTCTTGTATCCTCAGAACATGGCTCGGCAGAAATAAAGGAGAGAGTCTCCCTAAAAAGTGTACAAAGAGCAAGGACCAGAGAGATTTGGGTTCATATAGAAGCTCAGATGAATAGCAAGTTGGGTCTGTGAACACCACGGAATTAGTACTTCACTTCTGAGTCCCCTGTGTGGCTGCTTTGGTTGTCATTCTCTCTGAACCTACTTACTGCCCAGCTCTTACTCTGGGTCAGGCATTCTGCTAGGTGGCTGAGAGAGGCAAAGGAGGGGAAAACACCATCTTTGGAGGAAACTGGAAGGAGAGTCCTCCTGGAGTGCTTTCACTATAATGCCTTGGCACACGCCTGAGGGGCATGCTGTTCTGCTGCTCCTGACTGCACATCCTTCTGCAAGGACTGTGGCAGGCCCTGGGGTAGGAAACGTTGATGGGGTTTTTGCTTATGTGAGTGCAATGAGGACTGGAGCAGGAGTACTTGGAGCACAGTACCCTGTGCTGCCACCAAGTCTTCTGACTTCCTGCAAGGATCAATGTATTATAATTTTGTTTTTCTGCCACCAGAGATAACTGTCTTACAGCCATGTTATTAGGTAAAACATTGAGTGCAGTTGAGGTTTAAGCCAGAGTACACCTTGCTGAGAGGTCAGAGAAAGGAGGGATAACATAATGTCAAGCTCGATCCAAAGAAAAATGGCACTCCTGGATTGTGTGAGGGCTTTGGGAGGGGAGTATATGAGGGAGCGTCACCAGGGCAGCCAACAATTCTATACAAATGGTGACTTGGTGCTGAAGGACGACCAGGCAAAACATGCAATAACCCTAGAGGTGCAACCAAAACTCCTAGTATCCGAAACATGCCTCAAGGAATAAACAGCTGAGATGTGCTGAACAGGAATTCCGGTCCTGGCTTTATCACTAACTTACTTTGGGAACATGGACTTGAACTTGCTCAAAGACTCAGTTTGTTCATCTGTAAATTGGAGCGAATGACATCTACTCAACTTACCTAACAGAAATGATGTGAGAATAAAATGAAATAGAAGATAGGAAAATGCTTTGTCAATGTTCAAAGTTCTATACAAATGGAGCTGCTTGGGATACGCCTGCTCTCCACGTTCAAGTCTGAAAAAACAACAACACCGAAATCCTTGTTCTTTTAATTACTGTCCAGTGTGGTAGCCACTAGCCACTTTGGCTACTGAGTACTTAACGTGTGACCAGGGCAACTGAGGAAATGAATTTTAAATTTTACTTAAGTGTTAATTAATTTAAATAAAAAAACATTCAACTCATTTATTAGAAAACTTTTAAGTTGGAACAGCTTGGATGTGTGAATCTACTTTTTAAACTGTACATTTTACGAAACCTAAATATATGTCAATGGTTTCTGTTGAAATTTAGTTTTAAACTGAGGTGTACTGCAAGTATAAAATACACACCAAATTTTAAAGACCCTTAGGTACAAAAAATAAAAAATAAAAAAAAAGGGAAAATATGTAGGCCATATTTTATTTTGATTGCATGTTAAAATGATAATGTCTTGTATCTACTGGGTTATATAAAATATAGCATTAAAATTAATTTTACCTTTTTGTCCTTAATGTGACTACTCGAAAACTTAAGTTTATAGTGCCTTGCAGGACAGTTCTGTTAGGCAACACGCCTTCCGGAGGCAGTAAGCAGGGGGATCCCCATTTCCTTGTACGAACTCGGGGGAGAGGCCATTGCAGAAATAAATCCCATGATCCCAGGAAACCGCTGGCTCCATTTCCTGGGTGTCTGAGAATTGATGGCCGCAACACGGAGCCAAGTGAGGTTGATGCCTTTCCATGCCCAGGCACAAACACACCATCTAGAAACATCTGTCACTATGATTGCCTCGGTAGCATGAAGCAAGAGTTGCTGTCTGGGCTTTGATGGGAGGGCGACAGCATTGTAACCCCGAGATTTCAGAAGAAGCTAGTGTCTATAAAGATAGTCTTACAATCAGTATGACCTTTATGTTCCACTTGTGCTCTTTCAAAGTTTACTGTGGACTCCACATGTGGTAGAAGCTCACCCACCAAGCGTTTCTTTGCTTCCCCCCAGCCTCACATGGTGTTCTCCAGAGCCGCCTTGTTTTGGAAATGATTTGCACACACACTGCTGGACTCGGATACAGAGGAAGCCTGGCCCGGCTGCGCGGGCCTGTCCAGCACATCTGGAAGTGGTTTCAGGGGCCGCCTCGCTCCGCCAGCACAACCCCTGGGTTCCCAGGGGTGGAAGAAACCGGAGCTGCTCCAAAGTCAACGCAAGCAAAGGGGGGTGCGAGTGGGGGAGGAATGTGCTCCCAAAAAGGCAATATTGGCCTTGGGCTCTCCAGCCCGCTGGATTTGCCAATGGGATCTTAGAAGCAGCAGCAGCAGCAGCGTGGTGAGAGGCAGCGGCCCGTGGCCAGCACGACTTGAATGCTCTGCCCTGCCCCGCTTCTGGACCCGGGAGCACAAAGCCCAACAGGTAAACAGAAATTGCCCGCCAGTGCAGTGCGGCCGCCTTTTCGTTTTACTCTGCAGCAGCCCTTTGTTCTGCTATGAACTCCAGAAAGTAGACTGTCCCACACTAAGTTTGCTTTCCGGAGCCCCAGCCAATATTTGTAGCATTCCAATGGAATCCTTTTTGGGGTTGTTATTTTTTTTGCTGCCATTGTAGCAAAGCCAGGATACTCAATGTGCAAGTTTTTCAGATCCTGTACTTCTTTTCCAGACCTGGGTTTATCCCCTCCCACCCCAAATGGTGTGATTTGCTATTTGCATCACATTTTAAGCATGCAAATCATCGGTTAGCTAGGACACAGATTAATGGTAGTCTAGCGTTTAATGCAGGTACGTTTCTGAGACACAAAAGATCTAATTGATCTGTGAGTCATGTTTGCAGGATCTGTCCTAGGAAGCTGTTCTGAGGGCCACAGTCACTACCCCCAAAAGAACTGGTAGGTGTGGAAATCTAAATTAGGCTTTTTGTAAATACAGAGTCATGAACAGGACAATAGCAGTCATACAGTTCAGACTGAGAATGCATTTTAACATTCAAAAAACATCTTATGTTTGCTTCATGAGCAAGTGTAATATATTGGATAAGCCTGATAGAGCCTCATATGTAACTTGTGACACAAGAAAGGATAGTTGATACAAAAGTTAAAAAGAGAGAGAAAGAGGAAGAAAATATGATATCTAAACATCTGGCTGAGCTGTGGGGAAAACATCAATCCTCTAGCTGTTTGGCTCTGGGTAGCCAAAGTGACATTGGTTGGTTGGCTTTGTCTTTCCCTCCAGATGTTTTGGTGTTGCATTTCTATACAATATCCTTTTTGTGTCACGTAATGAAACTCCAGCCCTCCATCTAATGAAGTAGAGCAGTGCAGTGCAGTGGTGAGAACATGGACTCTGGGGTCAGTTTCCCCGAGTTGAGTCTACGCACGGCCACATACAAGCTTTACAAGCTTCTACCCTGGGGGAGTTACTGAACTTGTCGTGACTCTGTTTCCTCATCTGTAAAATGGGAATTAAGTGAAATCCTACGTCTGAGGATCTATGGAGTAATGAGGCCCCAGGGAAGGTTAGCTCTCCAGTAATGCTGATGATGAAGGTGGTGCCGACGGTAAAGGTGGTGATGATGAAAGTGACCACATGTCCTGCACTGGGCAGCAGCTTGCTTTTGACTCATCGTTCACTCCAGTCATCCAGGTGTTCCTGCTGTCCTCCTATGTTGTCTCTCCAGGGCCCTGCTTTCCTCCTTCCTCCCTTCAAGCAGATCTCTACCTTTTTTCCACTCTGACTCTCTTTATTTCTTCTCCTCCTCCTCCTCCTTCTTCTTTCTCTTCTTCTTTATTGTTTTTTTTTTTTTTTTTTTTTTTTTTTTTTTTT
>PVKE010011325.1:0-40533 GCA_004027555.1 Craseonycteris thonglongyai | reverse complement strand
GCTGTAGTTTCCAATTTCCTCAAGCGAATGCATCACAATCAATGCGGAAGTGTAATTTGAGATTGTGTCAGACCACACCTGTACTTTTTCCTCTACCCGCTTCTGCCCTAGTTTTTATTTATTTATTTATTTTTTAAATTTCAGATTTGGAAGACAAGGTGTCCTTTTTTCTCCTTTTTCTGTTCTCTACCTGCCTATAATATCATAACTGACTTAATGCAAACATGGTTGTCTCAGGTGATTGCTCAGAAGAAAGAAGACATGGGCTGTGAAATCATGATATACTGGTTTCTGTACCAGTTGTCAACTGGTTAAGTAAGCACATGGTACTGGTCACTTACATTATTTTCTCCATGGAAAAGCCATTTGTAGCTAAGCCAAGGAATGTACTGCACGTACCGTTCCTTCCTGGACGACTTTGCACGTGGCATTAGGCGTCACAAATGGATTCCCTTCCTTCTGCATTAGGACATAAGCCACCCCAATGAGATCCCTAAGCTGGGCGTGTTCTCTTTAGCGTTAGGCAAGTTAAGTCATTGGCATGCCGGAGTCCCATGGGAGATCTGTCATCTGTACATTGAAGATGATTTCATTATTTGAAGAATCTTGTTCATGTGGTAATTAACATTACTGTGTTGTTTCAGAATGAGCTCCGCTGGCTTTTCTGCCCTCTTGCTCCCTACAGAATGATGCTCAGATCCAGAACATTCCTGTGGCAGCAGTTTGCACATGAATGCACGTGCGGGAGGTCTGCGAGGTCACCAGTCCCGGGGATGCACTGGTTTCCCCATTGTGACGCCTCCTTCCGCGCGGCTGCGTGGTGGTGATGGCAGCTACCCCCCCGCCGTGCTCTGTGCTCAGCTCCCACTGCGGTCTCCTTCCACCCCTGTGGGCTGCCCAGACGTCCCGCTTCAAGTGGGACAGTACCGTTGTTCTCTGTCCTGTTTAAACTGGGACGTCTGGCCCGCCCCTCCCTGGTCATTCTTTAGCTGCAGGGAAAGGCCCACAGAGGCTGCTGGCTTCCCCAAAGGTGGGCACAGAACAGGCGGGAAAGACCAAGGCGCCTCTTCAAACCCGGCCTGACCGCGGCACTGTAGGTCCCCTCCCCGTGCCCCTCTGTCCCTCTTGTCATTCTTCCTCTGCTAACAGTGACAGAGGAGACAGAGGCCAGAAGGCCTGAACCCCTACCTGCCCTCACCTGACTGTCCTTCATTCCTCCAATCGGTGTAGCGATAGGACCTCAGGCTTCGGGCCACGCGCAGGACCCCTGACAAGCCGTGTGACTTCGCTGGGTCCAGCTTTCTCACCCGCAGAGTGGGTGCAGAGAGGCTGACTCCCTGCGCGACTGTGGGGGTCCGAGCCGGCAAGTGCCTTCAAGCCCTGGCGGGTTAGGCTGATAGGGTCGTGGGCGTACAGCATGGCGTATGTCACCTGTGTCCTCTGCTCTTCCCTCCCAGCGAAGGGGACCGGGACGGGCTGGAGAAAAATGCTCGTACCCCACAGAGCCCCGTTCTGGGCATCACAACGTGGGCTTGTGGTGGTTCTCTTGGACAGTGAAACCTCCCAGAAGATAGTGACTTAATTTCCTTTTTATCCACGGGACCTCAAAGGAGCAGCTGCGAGGGATTATGTGAATAAACTGAATAAAACGTCTGCTTTCTTTCTGTCTCTTGCGGTCACTGCCCCCTTATTTCTCTCTGAGGTTTGGACTCACTGGGCTGTCAGGGTTTGGGTTAAGAATTTTATTTTTGCTGAAGTATAACAACAAAATAAAAATCTCCTGCATTCAATTCTGCTTCATTAACCTTCATTTCGGTTTCGTTTTCTCATCAGAAAAGAAAGACGTGACGCAGAGCCTGGAGAGCTATACATCCAAGTGTCCTGGGACGATGGAAGTCGTCACCCTCCCCGACGGCCTGACCCTGCCGCCGGTGCCCTTCACCAAGCTGCCCACCGTCAGGTAGGACGGCGACCGGGTGCGCGGCATGGGACGCGGGCGCTTTGCCGGCGACTGAGGCTCAGACACGGGAGAGCGAGCACACAGTTCTCACCCGTAAATCCCGGGCCGTCTCACGAAATGGTTTTCGACCCTCGGAAAGGTCTGTCTGAAGACTGAACTGGGACAGTGGACACTTGACATTTCGCTGTTCCTAGACGTGCCGTGACCTCGGGGCAGCGCCTGGTGGGATGCGGAGCGTCTCTGAAGCGCTTCTGGCCTGGCCACCATCCCAAGCCCCGCTGGGGGCCTGGTGACACCGCGGAATGGCTCAGCCTGACTACGGGCCCCACGGGCACGTCGCTCCACCCCGCTCACTGTGATTGAAAAAAAATACTGCGCTATTAACACTTTAATCCCTCAGCTGTTTAAAAACATCAGCTAGAGCAGATTGGGTGAAGCAGGGTCCTGGTGCCGGGACATCCTCTTGCCTGGTGTGGTCACGGCTGTTTTTAAAAATTTGATTTCATGTACTGCCCATCCGCTGTGTGGACATGTTTTTGACGGTTTGGGGGACATAAGCCCTGTTTGTCCTGGTGACTCATTCTTTGTGTCACTGAGACCCGATCGTATGAAGGACTTGAAGGAAAGGCAGCCTGAGGCCGGGTACAGGACGCCCCGCGGAGGAGTTCTTGAGCCTGCAGTAAAATGAAAGGGTGTTCCTGTGGCAGGTGTGGGTGTCAGACTACCTCACAGCCTGCGTGGCTCCCTGTTGCTTAGGGAGCAGAATGCAATTTGCTTGTTTTGCGTGACGTGCAGGGTCTGTGGCCCACTCTGTCCAGACTCTGATTATAGCTCCTGCTCCTTGCAGGCCCCCACCATCAGCCTTGTGGAAACACTTAGAGTAAGCATATGTGCAACAGGGTTTTAGTCCTCGGTTCAGGCTTCATCTTCCACTTGAAATGCCTTTTCCTCCCTTACTCTGCCTGATGCTACTTAGTCATCAGTCGTGATTTACTTAAAAGATTATCTCCTCCATAGAGCCTTTTCCTAAAGCCACCCAGATCAAAATGGCTATACTTTTTGTATCAGTGACAATTTATGTCAGCTTCAAAAGGCAGAAAACCTAGCAGTGGCTGGCCAATAAGAGGTTCTTTTTCTTTTTTTAAAGATTTATTTTTATTGTTTTTGACAGAGAGATACAGAGACAGAGAGAAGGGGGAGGGCCCAGAACAGTCTCCATAGTTGCACATCATTGGTTTTTCCACATAGTTTCATTCCACAGGTGGGCGCGGGGCTGCACAGGGCAGGAGCTGGGCTGGGGTCTCACCCTGGTGAGAACTGAACTGGGGGCACTCCAGTGGACGATTTAATTGATAAGGATCAGAACCCTCCAGTCAGAATGAGCTCTGAGTTGCTTTGAGTGGCTTTAGTGCTTTTAAAACGTAAACTTTTGAGGCAAATACACTGTTTGAGCATGGATTACAGGCATTTATTCAAAAAGGGGCTTCGAGGCATGATCTTCAGAGCATTTTTCCTTGCTTTATGGAAAGGGGCGAAGTCAGCCTCCCAGGGTCACACCAGGCGCCCGAGATTCCTTCCAGCTGAGAAAGGCGGTGATTTGTGGTGTTCTGTGCACGTATTAGGGCAGCCTGTGCAGTGGCAGGAAAAATCAGAAAAATTAAACTTCACTACCACAAGGGTGTGTGTCTCACGCAGAGAGTGATGCACGTCAGGCACTTATTTATCCAGCAGCTGAGCTGCCTGAGGTCGCTCCCACCTTTCATCATGGTGGAGGGAGAACCGGGGGGCTGGCTCCCTGCCTTAACGTGCTTTGTCTCAGGGGCGTGCATTGCTTCCTCCCACAACCGCCGGGCCTCACCGTCCTGCAAGGAGGTCAGGGCCCGGACAGGGGGCACCGTGATGAGTGGCATGGCCACAGGGTCTGATCCCCCTCCCCTCCCCTTTGTCCTCTCAGTCTCAGGCCTCAGAATATTCCAGATCCTAACCCTCCTCTTGCCCAGCTGGGCACCAGGGAGGTCCCCAGGTGCTGTGGTTTCAGGGCTTGGTGTCTCCTGCTGACACCGAGTTCTGTCCCTGGGAGCTGGGCACTGTGCCTAATCTGTGTGTCGTTTGCCTCGCTGATGACACGGAGAGAGCGGTAACCTAGCCAAGCTCGGACGGGGTTGTGGTTTGCACGGGCCCGTGTGTGTGATCCGGCCCCAGAGATGAGCAGGTCTCCAGCAAATGCCGGCTGATGGGTGGCAGCCTGGGTACCGCGGAGCAGAAACCCTGGTGGGGACAGCAGTGTGACGTGCAGACTCTGCAGAGGGAGACGCAGTCGCTCACCTCAGTAGAGCGGACTCGCGGGGGTGCACTTGTGTTTGCTGAAGGCCTGTCCCCAGGGGGGTGGGGGGAGGCCCCCCCAGCACCCCATCCGGTGAGGTAGGGGCCTCACCTGCCTTTTATAGACAAGGGGCCAAGGTTAAGGAAGACTGGCCCTTGCCTGCGGGCATACAGCTGGCTGCTGTTGCAGCTCCATCTCTCCCCCTCTGACTGCCCCCAGGGCCCTGGGACACCCGGAATCGTTGTGTGCCCGTCTTCAGCTCTGTCCCTGAACCGCATGCTTTCCCTTCCCTCAGTTTATCTGCTGTTTGATTTGTTGTTTTTCCGACACATGCTCTGTGGTGGCATTTCTGCCGTGCCCAAGCTAACAAGGCACTTGACGCATTTTTGTTCCGTTGGAAACAACAGGCACGTGAAACTGTTGAACCTCCCCGCCAGCCTCCGGCCGCAGAAGATGAAAAGCTTGCTGGGCCAGAACGTGTCCGCCAAGAGTCCCTTCATCTACTCGCCCATCATCGCCCACAGCCGCGGGGAGGAGCGGAGCAAGAAAATCGGTAGGAGGGCCCCTGGCCTCCCCGAAAACGGCCCCCCGCCCCCCGACACCTGTGGGCTGGTCCAGGCGTGAGCCCCGCGCCGTCACGTGCGCGTTGGGCCCGCGTGGATGTGCCGGCAGCTTCCTCGGGGTGCTGCCTGTCAGGCCGGCGCTGTTGATCTGCGTTTAAAAATCTGCTTCACGAAAGGCGATGCGCGTGCAAGTTCTAGAAACCAGGAGGCCTCGGTTATCCGAGACTTACGCAGGCCACAGAAGGGCGGTAAGTGGAGGCCCCGTGACCTCCCAAGGCCCGAAGGGACTTCCGAGTCGTCAAGGTTGACACCTGTCCGGGGTTAGTTGGAGGATAAGCATGGGACATTGTTTTCTCTTCTGAAGGCTCAGGGCAGCCAGTTCCGAGCTGCCCGCTGAGTCGGCCAGGAAAGATGAGCCAGGTTGCGGGTTGGCTGGGGATCTCTAACGCGCCCTGACCACGCTCCCGCCCTCTCATTTCCTCCTCCCTGCCGACCCCAGGGCTCCCGGGTGCCCCCACTGCTGTCCCTCTGCCCTCCTGACGCCTGGCTGTGAGGCGGGCCTCGCGTGTCACCTGCGCCCACCCTCGGGCCCCTTGCATTTGGAGTGTGATTGACGGTTGTGGTCAGGCGTGAGCCTCCGTGTCGCAGTGACGAAGCCGCAGGACAGACAGGCTGTCCCCGAGGGTGGGCATGGCACTCCCTCCTGGGAGCGTCAGTACAAGACCTGCGACACCTCTGCTCTCTGCTCTGGAGCCTCAGCGCTTTCTCCTCCTGTTTTCTGTGTTTCTGCTGTTCATGTCTTTGCCCCAAGTGTCGGAAGAAGCATCGCGACCTCACGTGGGCGTTGCTCTTACAGCGCCGCCCACACCCAGGGCCCGGGCTCTGCTTCCCAGCCGCGCCCGCTCGGCCTGCCCTTTCGTCCTCACCTCCCACGGCTCCCCGTCCCGCTCCTCAGATCCCACCACACGCGGCTCTCTGTGCTCTGAGCGCAGCCCCCGCGTCCCGGGCGCAGGGCGTTGTGCCTGCTCAGCCTGTCCTGCTCAGCACCTCACAGCCAGCTCACGCCCCCCACGCGTGGACTGCGTCTGAAGTGCTGCTGACCCGCCTCACGGAGGGTTTTAAAGGGAGCAGGGGCCCTGCAAATGCGGGTGGGTGCTGTGCTGTCCTTTGCTTTGTCTCAAATGACCACAGACGTGGTGGCTTAGAACAGCACCCACTAGTCCTGCTCTTCGCATGGGGCGTGAGTCTAGCACATGCGAGTTGAGCCCCCTGCTCAAGCCTCGGGGTGAAACGCAGGTGTCAGCTGGGGCTGTGCCTTCACCTGCAGGCTGGACTGGGGACGGTCTCTTTCCAGACCCCCTCAGGTGACTCCGCGTTCCCTTCCTCTTGTCCTCTTGCGAACCCTCAGCTAGGACGGCTCTCAGGCTCACCTGATGAGACGCGGCCCACCCAGGAGGCTGGCCCTTTGACTGGAGACCTTAGTCACCCTGCAGACTCCCGCACCTCCGTTATAGGACGGAACCTCGTCCTCATACACTCCTGGGGAGAGGACCCCACAGGGCGTGCGCACCAGGCCCCGGGCTCTGCGCTCATCTCAGGATTCGGTCTCCCGTGGGCGTTGGGCTGCAGCTGACTGAGGAGTGGTCCGGGAGGGTAGCCGCCCCTTGGGGAAGACTCAGGGGAATCGAGCTCTGTGCCACTCAGAATCGGCCGCCGCGCCGTCCTCCTCAGGACCGGCCTCTGGCCAGTGACTCCGGCTCTGCTCCCAGAGCGGCGCTGCCTTCGGCGCCGTGAAGCCCCCACGCGCGCTGGCGTGGGGCAGCCACCGCGGGGCATGCGGGCGGCAGTGCCGACGTGGCCCGTTTCAGAGGGAGCCAGTGACAAACCCACTTCCAGGGGGTTCCCCTCAGATGCCATTAATGCCGGCTGCTCCACGGGAAAAACAAATCGCCAGAGGAGTGATTGAAACCCTGGGAAACACGCAGGACAGCAGCTCACACGTGGATTCTGTCATGTGTTTATGTTTCCAGATTTCCAGTGGGTTCAAGGGGACGTGTGCGAAGTGCAGCTGATGGTGTACAACCCGATGCCGTTCGAGCTCCGCGTTGAAAACATGGTACGGATCACCAGTCACTTGACCCTTTGGGGCTAAACACCAACTTACCATTGAGATGCTCCTTACTTGTGCGGGAGGCAGGCATCCTGGGCTGTGTGTCTGTTTTTGTATTTGTTTTGCCAAAGATGGTAAGCTGTCTGTGAGTGAAGACCACGTCTTGTCATTCCCCAAGCGGGGATTTAATATTTGGGTATTTAACTCCTCAGCGGGGATTTAAATTTGTCTCAAATACATGGTGTGGACACTGACTTTGTTTAAATGCAGTATCTGAAAAAAGTATATCATCCATATTTGCAAAATTTTGATGGACGAGGCAAGTGGACGTTAAGCCGTAGGTCAAAACGCTGCTGGGAGAGAAAATGGGTCCGTACACGGTACTTCCAAACGGCTTGAGAGGCATGGTGCTCAGTAAATGTTTCGATCAGTGATTGGATATAAGATCTGAAATAATCATGTCGATGTGCACGTGCGGGTAGCAGTTTACTTGGTTGCTGCGAGATGGGAAGATGGTCCGGGCCCGGGGAGGGCCGGCTCCCAGGGCAAGAGGATACGTCGAGCCCCGTGAGACTTTCCCGGGCGGGAAGTCTGATGCTCTGATTCTGTGATGTGTGCGGAGTGTTCGAGGTTCACTGTGAGCAGGTGTTTGTTGGAGCCGCTCACCTGATCCCGCAGTGGGGAGGCATTTGTCCTGGCTCCACGCCGACTCTTGTGTTCGCAGAGCGAGGCCGCGGGCCCTGTTTGTCCCGTCACCCACGTCTTCTCTGTGCACGTGACTGACTGCATTGTCCCGCTCTGTGCCTGCAGTGGTGCCACGGACGGTGTTGACACAGGAGAGATTTTCCTGCAGGTTTCACGACTTCCGTGCAGGGGGTGAAGTGGACAGGGGTCTTGCCGAGTGCCCGTGCCCCGTGCCAGGCATGGGGGGGCCTGGCCCCTGCGGTGACTGTGGTCAGTGTGGGGTGGGTGCTCACGAGGACCCGTGTGCGGAGTCAGCGAGAGAGGACAGGCTGCTCTGTGGAGAGTGCGCGGATGGTCAGCTTGCAGGCAGACAGGCGTTACGTATGGGGGTGCCTGTGCCTCTAGCGTGCGACGTGGCTTTCTGACACCTGCGTTCTTACACACTCTGCTGCGCAGGAAGCTGAGTCCTGGCCACTCAGCGAATGGGCCTTGGAGGGTTTGCCGCTCCTCTGGGCTGCGGGAGTCCGGCCGTAGGGCGGACCAGCCTTTCCAGCGACTTCTGTCTCTTGGCCCCAAATGGAGGGACAGCTGATTAGAGCATCTTCCCCAAAGTGGTCCGCATATCATATGCCTGCTGAGCTCTTCCATGTTTCTTGTCTTAAAAAGTAGCTTTCATTTTTTATTGGGTTTTAAAATAAAATAATACAAAAAGTATATGCTTTTTGTCAAAAATTAGGAAGAACAAAGAATAAAATAAAAATGACCACTGGGAGATAGCCCGGAAATCATGGTAGGATTAAAAAAAATTAAGTTATAAAATATTTCAGACATATGACATGTTACAGGAATAATAAACACTCCTACCTCCAACCATCCCCATTTCAGAAATGTTAACAGTTGGCCATATTTGCTCTAGCTATTTTAAAAAGAAATAAAATGCCTAGACACAGTAGCCATCTAATTGGTTTCTCTTTCCACTCCTGCCCACGACATCTGTTCTACACATAGTTTCATCACTTCATGCTGTTGCTGAGAGTCTAGGTGCAGGTGTGCTCGTTGCTACTAGAGTGCCTTTGCTTCTGGGTGCTTTCTGTGCACAGAGTTAGGAAAGGTATGCATGTACGTACACACAGACGTGTACTTCTGTATGTGCCTATGTACAGGCACTGCATACATACATATAGACACGTGCTCATGTGCACAGTACAAAGGCAAATTTTATAAGTCACGACTTCACAGTGTGAACCTCTAATTCTAATCTGTCTCTATAGTGTCTTCTCTTGCCTTCCCGCATTCTGTCTCTGTGTCCATCTTTCCAATGTGAGAACTTGGGCTCGAAATACCAGCACGTGCTCATCTGCCCAGTCCTGTAATGTCTAAAACAGTTTCAGGGTTCTCTGACTACAGCACTACAGAAAACGAACCTAGTAGACCATTCAGGTCTTATTTAATTTATCTCAACCATGTTCTATAGATTGCATTGGGGCAAATCTTATATATCATTCATTAAATTTATCAAAGCTAGTTGATTTTTAAAAACCTCTTGTTAATGGTATTTTTTATACTTTATTTTCTTATTGTCGTTGCTAGATTATAGAAATACCTTTGCTTTTTTTTATGCTGACTTAGTCATTTTGCTAAATGCATTTGTTCAAGTTTTATTGTACATTCCATGGGGTTGTCTATGTTCATAGTTTTTTTTTGTTTTTTTTTGTGAATAATTGTTTGTATGCCTCTTATTTTTTTTTCTTGTCTTATTGCACTGGGTAGCACCTCTGTTAGTTTTGAGAAGTCCTGAGTGTTGAGATAATTTCCAGTTTTGAGGCCAGGGGATCTGTCTTGTTCACTCTTACTCGTACATATTGATGAGTCACAGTTACACTGTAGAGCTGTTAATTTCCACACTTCATGTTTTTTCTTTTTGTTTATATTCCCATTTGGTAAAACACCAAAACAAAACAAACATCAAAAAATTGTAGCAATCAGGGCTTATATTAAGATGGACTTATTCAAGCACACACAATGCTTTCCATTTCAAGGTTGTCTGGTGTCAATCACACTGTTAGTCTTGTGTCAATCATGCTTTTAGCCTTGTGTCAATCAGGTTTCAGTCTTATGTCAATCATACTTTTAGCCTTGTGTCAATCACACTTTCAGTCTTGTGTCAATCAGGTTTCAGTCGTGTGTCAGTCATACTTTTAGCCTTGTGTCAATCAGGATTTCAGTCTGTCTCCACAGTTCTCTGTGGATTTTTGTAAAAGCCATTTTGTTCAGCAGCCCTGAAGTGTTCCTGTTACCACAGATAATTGGGACTGACCGTCCCACTGGGGTCTGGGCTGTGCTAACTCACATGGCCCCGTTCCTCACTTAGGGGCTCCTCACAAGTGGAGTGGAGTTTGAGTCTCTCCCTGCGGCCCTGTCCCTTCCAGCTGAATCTGGTCTTTACCCAGTGACGCTCGTCGGGGTCCCCCGGACGACGGGAATGATCACCGTGAATGGTAAGGGGCACTTCTTTCTGACTCAGGTCGGGGTGGACGGCTGAGCTCTTGTCCTGCCTCGCTGAAGCCTGCCACTGGTCACCGGCATTCTAGTCCTAACCTCTGGGTATTGTTCAGTTTTGTCACACAGCGAATGACATTCATAATAACATGGTCAAAATTTCAAAAGCCATTGGAAAGCTTTGCTTGAACAATTTCAAGTGCTTGTCTAACCAATGGGATCTGTTTTTGTTTTGTGAGGAAAATTTGCAAATCTTGAACAATAACACCGTCCACACGTACCAGCTTTGCCATATCACGTAGCAGTGATAATCACAATAATTGGCTCTCGAACTTCCATCTCTCAGAAGATACGACTCCTTTTTCAAATACTTAGTTCCCATTACGTCTGGGAAAGGGCTACTAGTTCTCCTTCTCACTTTAGCGATGGATGAATTTGAAAAGCAAATTGGTCCAGGGATGAGGAATAATGATGAAGGTGCACAGAGATTTCTAGTTCACAGAGACTCTCCTGTGCCCGTGTCATGTGGACGCAGGTGGCCACGTGCAGTAGGAATGCAGGCGCCGTTAGCAGCCCCGGTCTCTGTAGGAGGAAGCTGAGGGCCTTGGGGGTTGAGCGCAGGAGCGGTAGGTGAGGTGGGTGGGTGAGGGGGCCTGAATCTCAACTCAGGGCTTCAGGGAGGGATCCGTGTTCTGCTGCGGCCGCCTCAGGCGCTGGCACGAGACGCAAGCTGTCCTGTGTGGTGACGCTTTTCCTCTTGTTGCCCAGGATACCATACCACGGTCTTTGGTGTCTTCAGTGACTGTGTGCTGGACAACCTCCCGGGGGTAAAGACCAGCGGCTCCACGGTGGAAGTCATCCCTGCTCTGCCCAGGCTCCAGATTAGCACGTCTCTGCCCAGGTGACGCACCCCGAGCCCCGGTGTCTCCTTTCTGGGGGGAGAGCGGCGCCTCAGGGAGCTTTTCAGTTACGCTAGTTCCTGGCACCAGGCGTCTGAGTTAACCTGTGATGTTCGGGACCCGCATATGGGGGGAGGCTTTCCTCAGGACGACCGGAAGGCAATGTGCTTTGCTTCCAGCGAATCAGACCCGAGCTGGAGTTTCTCATCAAGATCAGAAGGAAGTGTGAAATTGGCCGTTGAGATCGTAGTTTTTGTGAAACACAGCGAAGGTCTAGGGAATTTAGGAAAAACTCTTATCTTTTACAAACTAGTCTTTTTTAGTAGCATTTTAGGAAAGCACGAAGCAGAAAGGGACATGCATCTCAGGTGTCCCTGCGACCATTATATTAGTACCTGTGGAATGTCCTTCTCTCCCAGTGCTTATCCACCTTCTTGCTTATTTTTAATGTTTGAATAGTTGAGTCGGTGGCGTGGCGCCTCCTGACCCCTGTGGCCCGGCCAAACAGACACCGTCCAGCCCCGGGGCACCCCCAGCCACCCTGTGTCACATCAGACACGTTTAGGCATTGTTCATCATTCTTACCTGTGACGCGGGGCCTGTTGTACATAGTTTTCACTTCTCTTTTGTTCCAGTGCTCATGTTATCAGTCGGAACGGTTCACTTAAGTTCTCAAATCTCTGAATTCTCCCCAGGCAATTATGAGCATGAGATTTTTCATTTTTCTGAGGGAGCAACATGCTCACAGTTCATTTGGATTAATTCATTGTTTCTTTTTGCCCTCACCATAATCCAATAATTAAGTCATTTTATGCTTCACATGCACGAGACACTCAGGCCGAGTGAGAGCGGTCACGTTTGTCACTCGTCAGTGACCTGGGACTCGTCCCCACGTGGTGTTCGCCCTTCTGTTCTTGGGAGCTGGGCACGGAGTTCCGTGTTCACGGCCACTCTCCCCTGTCCCTGTGTCTGCAGCGCCTGAGGGTGTGATGTGAGTCATTCGAAACTGCCGTTGGCTCTCTCGTGCCTTTTGACGACTGATTGTTGTCACGGCTGTTTCAGATCGGCCCATGCACTGCAACCCTCCTCTGGGGACGAGGTCTCTGCTAACGTGTCCGTCCAGCTGTACAACGGAGAAGCGCGGCAGCTTGTCATCCAGCTGGAGAATACTGGCATGGAGCCGCTCGAGAGCCTGGAAGTCACCTCGAAACTCCTCACCGCCAAAGGTAGGGCCGCTCAGCGGGCCCGGGCCCGGTTCCCCTCCTAGTGGGCAGGGACACGCTCCTCAGCCCATGTGCGGGGAGACGCCACCACGCAGCTGGCGCATAACTGTGCGTGAGAAGCACGCCCAGGAAGGTGACGGGCAGAGGAGGCACCTGGGGGTCCCCTTGTGGACGCAGATGCCATTCTGTTTGTGGACCCTCGGGATGAACATTCTTTTTTTTTTTTTTTTTTTTTTTTTTATCTTTTCACATTTATAGAGAGAAATTATCTTTTTGTCTTCAGCGCATATTTATTTCTATTTTACTTTTGACAGATAGAGAGAGAGACAGAGACAGAGACAGTTAGAGAACTGAACTGTGGGAACTCCCCAGTTCAGCACGTGGGTCCTGCCTGGGCCGGAGCCGGGATTCGATCCTCGGTCCTCATGGCCTCAAAGCGAGCGCTCAACCCGCTGAGCCGTCCCGGCTTTCCCCGGGATGAACATTCTTGAGGGAATGAGCAAAGCGTTCGTGGGCTCAGAGGCAGCTCCCCGGGGGGCCATCCCATAGTCCTCCCCAGTCGGTGCGCCCCAGGTGGGACCGTCACTGCGAGGACACGTGCTGTCTCCCAGTTCTGGAGCACACGTGCTCAGCTTGGGGTCAGCAGACCCCAGGAGAGCGTTGGCTTCACCACATGCTAGCTGTTTGTCCTTTTCTGCTGCCTCAGTTTCCTCCTGGTTAGGTGAGGGGGGTGGGGTAGTACTTACCATGTGAACTTGTTCCCGGAGCTCAGTGGGGCAACGTGGCAGAAGGCCCGGCAGAGCAGCGGCCCGGGAGCGGCACTGAGCACACGGGCTGGGGTTGTGCGGGAGGAAGGGAGGGCACCGCAGGCAGGAAGTGGGGGTGACCTCAGGCGGCTTGACACCGTTAAGTTACACGGGCCAAGGAGCCCAGACAGAGGGGCCGGAGGAGGGGAGCAGCCGTGCTGAGGTGTGAGAGGGACACGAGCCAGGCCGCGTGGGGGCTGGGCCGGCTCTGGTTGCGGCTAGGAAAGGGGGTGCTGAGCAGGCCCCCCGGCAGAGGCCCCCTCCCCCACGTGAGTGACCTTGTGGCGGGAAAAGAAGCAGGTGAGGAAGCGGTGAAGAGCTGGAGCCACCGGCCGTCCGGTCAGTTCCGTCTGGACGACGGTCCGGGGATGAGTTTGGGAGAATGTGCGGGACAAGGATTTTTGTCGTGACAGAAGGCATTTGGATTGTGCAGGAAAGGGTGAATCTGTGTGGGCTCCACTGGTATCTTGTGTTCACCTGCTCCTCTTAGCGATTTTGGGGGAAACAGAGCAAGTATCTGCAGGTTCACGGGGTTTCAGGGCGAGGGCAATGGGCCCCTAGCTCTCAGCTCTGGTATCGTTACCCTTAACCATGAGTCAGACCCTCAAACGCGTCACGTCCAGCACGGTGTGGCCGGATTCAAAAGGACACGTGTACCAGTGAGAAATTAGAGCTGTCAAGCTTTTGAAGTTCTCTTCCCGAGCTTCAGTACATTTACATGTGGAATTAAATGAATGGAAATAAACCATCTGCTCCCAAAATGTACAAAGGGAAGAATCCCTGGCTCTTCCATTCCGCCGTGCCCGCAAGCTTCCGGTATTGGTCGCTGATCTAATACCTACGAGAAGATGGGAGGACGTCTGCAGCGGACAGTGTGAGCGAGACTTGTGTGTGAGGGCAGCAGGGACGGTGCCAGGTTCTGTGCTGCTGGCTTAGCATCGGCCTCACTCAAGCCCACGGCCTTTCGCTTCTTTGAGCCTGTCTGAAACGTCTGCCCCGGGCAACTTCGCCCCCTGGAATTACGCGCTCCCTTCTCTGGGGCTCCACGTGGTTTTCTCGGCGTGGCGGCTAGTTATCGTATAGCCCAGTAGTAGTCATCGCTTTTGCTCTGTGGTGCCAGGGGAGTGGGACTTCAGGACTTTTTTCTCATGAGATGATCGCCACCCTTCGGGGGTTCGTGGTGGCCTGTCTCTCTCTGCTCCGTCCCCCGCGCCAGAGAGCTGAGAACAGTGCTTGTCAGCGGCAGCCCCACGGTGTGGGGTCGTCATGAGGCTGGAGTGTTAATGCAGAAGGTGGGGGGCGCGCAGGACCGCCCCGCGCACAGTGTCGCCCGTTCACGCTGTAGGAACGCGGGTGCCCCTGGTGCGTCCTGTCCGCAGCCATTCGGCCCTCTCTGTGCATTTCTAGCTGCGTGGTCGCCCTGAGCAGGCTGTCTGGCTGCACGCGGCTCAGTGCTGTCGCTGGGGTGCTCCCAGGACCCCGCCCCCCTTTGCATGATGGGGCTCCCAGGCTCCATAGTTGGCCTGCAGTCCTGGGAGCTGGACACCAGAGTCCTGGCGGCTGACTGAACAGGCAGACACCTGCCCCACGCCAGGAAGGTGGTGCCCACGTCTAAAGGGCCCGAGCTGCTCTGTCTCTGAGCGGTTTCCTTGTTCTTGAGTTTTCCCGGAGCGGTGAAATGTGAGAAGGAGTGTGTACCTGTGTTACACCTGCAGCGAATCAGAACTGGGAGCCACAGAGTCTGCATGAGCCCTGCTCACCACCACGCAGGGATGAAGCCAGAGAGGCGAGGCGGGGCGTGTAGGGGGAGGCCGGCAGCTCTCAGCAGGGCGTGGACTGGCCCCTCGTTCCCACCACAAGGGGACACCTGCAGCCAGTGCCCTTCAGGTCCCCGCACCCGAGGGTCGCAGCGAGTTGCCCGCCTGGCGGAGGTTCTAGTCTGCTTCTCAAGTGCTGTGCCCTTCTTACATAGTTCTTAAAAAGAGAAACACGATAGCCGTGCAGAGCAGAGTTTTAAAAGCAACTCTTGTGGAAAATGGTTTGCTACTTCTTAGCACTGTGAGAGAGTGGGGTGTCTTGGGGAGCAGGAACAAAGGACGTGGTCTTTCCAGTCTCCTCAGTGTTCATGCCACGTGCCACACGCCACGTGCCCGTCTGGGCGTGGCCGGGGGGGGGGGCTGCGAGTCAGCAGCCGTGGCCGGTACGGGGGTCTGGGGGAAGCGGGCTGGTAGGAAGCCCCTGGGATGAGGCCGTCAGTTTCGTTCGTTCACTGAATCACTTCTCAGTTTTAAACGTGGTTGTGATGGTTCAGGTTGCAGTCTTTGGGATGAGACACAGTTGGGTTTGAATTCGGCACTGCCACGTGCGGGCTGGACGACTTGGACCGTGGTGTGCGCTTCTGTGACACTCGGGCTCCCGTCATGGGACAGTACGTGCTCTGCACCCAGCGCGGTGCCCGGCAGCACTGGGGGGCCCGTAAGCGGTGGCTCAGGCTACTTGCTGTTGTCATTGTCGATGCTGCCTGCACTGTCACCTTATAAAAATGTCAGTTCCTTCGTCCCCTTCCTTAAACACTGTTTGGGTGGCTTCCGCACACTCAGTTTCTCAGCCCCGCCTTCGGAGAACGTCACCATCAGGTTGCCGCCTGCTTTGCTTTCTGTTTTGCGCAGACACCTTTCTGGCCTCTGCCTGTGTCAGGCACTGTGCTTTCCGGGCAGGACAGCAGTGACCCCTGTCCTGGCGTCTCGGGGCTCGCGGTGCAGGGAGGGGGCTGGCCCATGAGCGTGTGCTCCCAGCCCTCCTTCCCGCCCCTGGGTTTCCTGCTTGCTCGTGTCTGTCCTCATGTCCGCCCGTGGTTCATCCTGTGCTCGGCTCTTCTGCAAGCCTTTATGAGCGAGTCCTACGTGTTGGCCACGATTCTGGGCAGTGGGGGCACCAGGAGAACCAGCTCCAAGCCCCTGCCGTCTGGGGTGCAGGGCGTGCTCCCACAGTTGGTGTCTTGGGACATTCTCTCCCTCAGTCACAGATCAGTCCACATGCTGCCTTCCAAACGCTTTCCCGCCCCTCCCAGTGGAACTCATTTCGCCATTCCTGCCGTTTACTGGCCGCTCTACTCCATTCCAGCCGCACTTATTTCACTTGGCGCCGTGTTGTTAGCAGTCACAGGTTTCTGTCACGTTTCTGTAGTGGGCACCGTGTCAGGCACACGGATAATGCGGGCCCCTGTCCTGACAGCCCGCGCTGTGTGTGGGCGTCCAGCATGCTTGCGGAATCGAACGGGATTCGCACCACACATCCCGGATTGTTTCTGCTGCCCGTGAATGGCTGTGGCGAGTGGGTTCTCCCGGGAAGACGCTGAGATTTATGAATGACGGGAACCCATGCAGAGCAGAGAGAGCCACTCGGGGGCTGCAAAGGTGACTTGGCTCCACCTGTGGTGCTGCTCTGTGCCTCGGAACACCCAGGATTCTGGAATTTTCCTGGGGCTTTGGTCGGTCACATCTGAAGGGGCGTGCAGTTTTCTTTGCCTTTTGAGAATGCATCACACCTTTCTAGGCGTACTGATAAGTCTCGTAGTCCCTCAGTTACATCATCACCATCACCGTTGCTATTGTCATTGCAGAAAAGCTGTACGGCGACTTCCTGAGCTGGAAACTAGAAGAGACCCTTGCCCAGTTCCCTTTGCAACCGGGGAAGGTGGCCACGTTCACCGTCAACATCAAAGTGAAGCTGGACTTTTCCTGCCAGGAGAACATCCTCCAGGACCTCAGTGACGGTGAGCTCGCCCCCAGGCGCGTGAACCCACCACGGCGCCCGGACGCACGGCTTCGCCTGCCGCCCGCTGCCCTCCGCAGCGTGCTTGTCACTCATTAAGTCGAGCTGCTTGGGACTTCTGGGCATCCGCTAACCGAGTGAGTCACTGTGTGTGTCTGGTGGTCATCAAAGTGCTTCCAGTTAGACGGTTTCTTAACCCACGTTCTTTCCCGTTCTCGGGCGCGCGGGCCAGGAGGGCATCCTGAGTCCGGGGAATGGGAATGACGGCCTTCTTCCCGCGTACGTGCTGAGGTCTAATTAGCTGTGCTGATGAAGCTCTTCAAAGCCTCCCGGTTTCTAAAGGGGGATGGAGTCTGGAGAAAGTGGGAATTTATACTCGGGAATGGCTGACTGGGGATAAGACTTCATGGATTTGTTATGTCAGATTATGAAGCGTGTGCTCATTCGTTGTGGAGGCATAATGGGGCGTTTCAGTTCACGCAGCCTGCCGTCACGACGCGAGTGGTTTGTGAACGTAGGGCTGGCCTTGTTTCCGGCCCCTCAGACGTAGCACACGTGAGCAGCGTAACAGTCCTTAATCAGGTGCCCTCTTTATTGGTGGTGGGTAGTAGACGCTCCGGCTGGATGTGTACACAGCAAACCATAGGATTCGAGACACAGCGACTTCATGTCCACAACCAGGGCTAGTTTTACAGCAGAGGACTGGGCTCCAGGGCCCACGAGGAACGTTCAGAGCTTAGCCTGTGAGTGATGTGCTGGGTGGGGCCCAGTCTGAGGACTTGGGGGGCCGCCAGTTTGTCCTTACTGGGAGTCAGCTGTGGGCTCAGGGGCAGAGGCTCCCCCGAGGCCTCCTGGAACTGGGAGGTGACACACGTGTGGCTCTGTGTGTGAGTTTCAGGAACCCCCTGCTGTGGGTCACTGTGGCGTAGGCTCACAGTGACGGACGGTTACTGAAATTCGGGGCCGCGTAACGTTTACAGCAGTGAGCACTCCTGTCATGCAGAGCAGGAGCCTGGGTGCGGAGTGGCTGTGGACAGACGGAAGGTGACGAGTGCTGGTTGGGCATTGTCACATGCTACCTGTAAGGGTGGGTGACAGGTGTAACATTTAAGGGGGAGGCGCGGAGGTCTTGGGCAGGAGGGGGGGGGGCTGGGCAGGAAGGCAGAGGGCTGGGCAGGAGGGCGCAGTGTGGGATGCAGGTTGTTGTCTGAGGACTCCGTGTGCTTGCAGCAGGGGCTTGGCGGCTGGTCTGCAGCGTGGTGAGCTCCTGCTAGATATGTTCTGGTCCCCGTGGGAGAATGCATTTCTTCTTGCCTGAAACTTCTCTTGTTCATTAAGCTGAAGACAAACTCTGCCTGTGGGAAGTTGGGTTCAGTTCAGTGCTTTGTCCAGCACCGGAGCCTCGTGTAGAAAAGCAAACCATGTTTGCATCTGCCATTTCGTTATATTGTGCTTCTTCACAATTTAATGGTAACGGACGCTTTGTCCGGTGAGCGCTGAGGTGCTTTCCAGGGAAGGGCGGGATGTGAAGCCCACGTGTCAGCGGGCTGTGGCCCCGCGGCCAGAACCTGGCCTGCGGCCTGTGTGCTGCTGGAACGCAGCTGCCCCCGTCTGCGGGTGTCTGTGGCCGCTTCTGCCCCGACAGCTCGTCTGAGCGGTTGGGGCGGAGAACTGTGGCCTCCGCGAGTGTATCTTGTTTGGGTTTATTTCGTGTTCTTGTCACCAGAGGGGAAGGTGAGTGTTCAGCCTTAAGCATGAGCTTGTCTTCTGAACGTGGGCAGCAGTGGGCACGTTCCTTGAGTAGAACCGCCGTGGAGAGGCTGCCGGGCCGCTGGGAGGGTCCTGCAGGGGGTGGGCTGCCCAGTGACCAGGACCGCGGCAGCGCGGCCCGGCTGGTGAGGTTCGGTGCGAGCTCCCGGCAGGCCCGCCCTGTGCTGGGCCCACACGCTGGGCAGTCGCACACCCGCAGCCCTGACTGCTAGCTCTGGCTCTGCCTGTGCCGAGCTGTGCCTGGACCTCGGCGTGCTCACCTGCAGACCCGAGGACGTCCTGCCTGCCTGCCTGGCCCGGCGTGAGGACCGTTAGACGGCGTGAGCTGCGTGCTGGGCCACGGGCATAGGAAACAGTGCGCTGCCCGCGCCCCCCGGGAGGCTGTTTGTATCGTGACTGCGCTTTCTCTTTCCACCACACCCCCCCCCACTTTCAGCTCTCATTCCTCCCAGCCGTCTCCGCGGTGCTGATGGGGCCGCCGCCGCGGGAGCAGGGCTGTTTTAGCACGCAGCGTTATATTTCTGAATGGCCCACGGAGATGCTCCGAATAGAAGCAACAGTGGCGATGAGTTTCTCCCTGAAAGCTCAGTGGGACGCGTGATGATCTGGCAGGCGCTTGCCAGCCCTGAGCACCCTGTGTCCCCGAGAATCCACGCGGCTCCCCTAGGCTGCCTCCGCCTGCCTAACTTTTTTGCTCTTGTCTTCGTGTTACTTGTCCTGCCAGCCTGTCCTCTGTTCTGCTTGCGACAGGCTGTGTTGGCAGAGAGACTGGTCAGGGGGCGGGGAGAACACCCCATCCATCACCTGGCTAGGGTGTTCTTCCCGCCTCCAGCCAGCGGGAGAGCCGCGCCGGTGCCAGGGGACTGCTTCTGGGCTTGTCCTTCACCCTCTGCAGCTGCCCGGCTCCTCCCCAGCCCGGCCGTGCCCACAGGCTGGCTGCTGGGCCCGTTTATAACCCACACGTTACTCGCCATTAGGCCCCTGCTTGGATTAGACTAAGGTGACCAGATGTTAACATTGGTAAAGTGGGACACCATTGACCGGGGGGGAGGGGGTTCTTGATTAAAAATTGGGTCTATCTCCCGCCGTTCCCTAGCTTGTCGGGCATTCTTTCCAAAAATCGGGACTTTTTTAAAATGCCGTGGGACGTGGGACAAATTGTTAAAAATCAGGACTGTCCTGCCAAAAGCGGGACGTCTGGTCACCTTGGATTAGACGGCAGCAGAATTCTCTAGTCTATAAAGAATCCATGGAGTGGCTTTTTAAGTATTTTTCTGAGCTTGAAGATTACAGAGTTTTGAGGTTTCTTTATTTGTGTCCGAAACGGAGTTGAATTTCCGATGTGATTTTTAGCCCTTTTCTGCTATGGGTTTGTATTTTTCTTTTTTTATTGATTCCCTTGAGTTGGTTCCCATTTCAGAGCCCAGAAAACTGAGGTTCTCAGGGTTGTGTGACTTAATGTCAGGGGCCGGGTGGCTGCAGGAAGGCCCCGTTCCTGTGTCTTTATCGTGCATGATTCAAAGGGAGATGCACCCTCCCCGACCCCCAAATTCGTAGATCGAATCTCATGGGAAGACGGCATGACCTTTCTGTGTCTTCTGTCTGTACGCTGGACCAGCCACGGTTGGTGGGGTGTCTTCACCCCTGGCCCCCACAGAAGCACGTGTGGTGGGGGCGGAGCTGCTCTGTATGTAGAGTGGAGGGGGGTGGCAGGCAGACAGCAAGCAGCTGCCAAGGGTATAACTCCCCACGCCAGTGCCGTGTCCCCGGACCGCTGTGGGGAGGGAGCCGTCCGCGTCACTGTGCGTGTACGACAGGACAGGAGTGGCATTTCCGAGGCCATAGGGCCGCCGTGACCTCAGGTGTGCTGAGGATGGAGCTTCCGTTGGGGACCATCCAAGTCGCTATTCCAGGCCATTGGGACAGGTTGGGGGGATTTAACATCCTCTGGGCTCCTGGCCTTAACTTGGAGGGACGACCTAGGGGGCCGAGTGACATTTAGTGGCCGTCAGCCTGTGCTCACTTAACGGGCTCCGCTGGACCTCAGTTTTAGGGTAGGGTGCCGGAAAGTGTGGAGCGCATGTGTTGCAAATGTCAGCGTCCTTACACTGGTTCCCGCCCCGCAGGAACTGTGGGCGGTGGAGGGGTGTTACAGGCTGTGCCCGTTGTGTTGGGAGAGGGAAAGGGGAGAGGAAGACTCACTCGAACCCCGCAGCTCCGGCCGGAGTCTGTGCAGTCTTTGCACAGGGGTGTGTGATGGCATCGCACTGACCCACGAGTCCATGGGTGAGTGTGACTTTGGGATGATGTGATTTTGTTGAACGCGGTGTGTAAACTGAGTATTGAACTTGACCCTGACATTTATGCATTCATGTACTTAGCATTGTACTTACTGAGGGTTTGTGATGGGCTAGAGCCTGTGACAGCTACTGTGCGGGGCCTGGTGGTGAAAGTGGCAAGAATTTGGTCTTCCAGGCGTTTCTAGGATGCTGAGACACGCGTGAGTTGCTCTCACAATGGTGGCTTTTTGAATGGAATGCTTGCCAGGTACCGGGCATTGTGATAAGCATGTTTTATGCAGTAACTCATTTATTCTTCCAGCTAATCCTACAGCTTACATGTTGTAGTTGTTCCCACTTTGGGAACGAGGGATTTAAAACACAGAGGGGTTATGTAGCTTAGCAAAGGGTACTCAGCCGTGTGGTGGGGAAGCCGGAATTTGGGTCCCGGGCCAGCCTGCCTCCCTGCCCACGGCCCCGCCACGCTGCCTGTCTTCCTGTGTACAGGGCTGCACGCAGCGGGCGTGGGTCTCAGGCTCGACAAGGTGCTAGAACTCACAGGAAGGAGGACTTGCTTTCCGCCAGGGTGACCAGGGGAGGCGGTGGAGGAGAAGGCGTTGACCTGAGACAGACCCCTGGCACCACAGAGCTGACAAGGAGGGTGTTTTGTGCATAAGCATCGCCTGACCCAGTAGTAGGGCTGGCGCTGCCCAAGGCTGGGCCGTGGCCGCTGTGAGGCTGGCTGCTCTATTTCCTGTCTGCCCTGCATTCTTTGGGGTCCCACCGAAGCTTTTGGGACTGAGCCTCCTCCTCTTGGGGGGTGCGCAACGCCAGCGCTCCCCGCCCCTGTGAACATGTCGGAGGTGCTGCTCGCATCCCCGGCTTCTCCGCCAGCTCTTCTGGGACCTGCGGGTGCCTCTGGGGACATCTAGCGCCAGGCCTGCCTCTCACCTTTTGATCTACAGCAGGTGTGAACGTCCGTTCACGGAAGGTTGTTCAGGCCGTTGTGGTGGACGCGGGAAAGCACGGTGGGGACGGAAACTGGAGAGTTCTCGCCAGTCACGCTGGTGTTTGAACAACGTCTCTCACATTAGAAGATAAAAACCCGCCGGCCTTCTTACGCCCACCGCTCTTCTTGCCTTTAGACGGGAGCAGTGTGAGCGGCTTCCCGCTGTGCAGCCCCTTCCGGCAGGTGGCCAGGCCTCGCGTGGACAGCAAGCCCGTGAACCCGCCCGAGGGCAGCAGGCCTGGGGACTCGAGCCACGTGAAGGTGAGTGTGCGCACGCTTTCTATTTTCTTTGGCAACCCCGGTGAATGTCGGTGAATGCTGATAAATGCACTTCAGTGCAGTCACTTCAATGTCGTTGCCATGTATTACGTCCCGGGTGCCAGGCACCTGTACGCTAACTGTTTGAAATTCTCATGACCGCTGTCTGAGGAGCCGGTCTTATCCTCCCGTGAGGGCACCCGGCTCTGAGAGGCGAGGTGGCCGCCTCAGCCGCCCGCTCTGTGGCCCTGTGACACCGGCCCTTCCGCACCCTCCTGAACTGTACGTGTGGACAGAGCCCCAAAGCCTCTCGAGTCTGCATTCAAGGCCCTTTACTGACCATCTTGCTTTTTGGTTTTAAACTAACATTTATTTTTCAGACGTTAATATGTGTGTATAACAGAGGACTGGCTAGCCCAGGAAGCAGAGAGCAAAGTCACCAGTGGTCACGAGCAGTTTACAGTTTGACTTGTCCTTCAGGGTCCCCTGTGCGTGTCTACAGGACTAAGCTTCCGCTTCTGTGAAACTGAAATCCTGCAGGGCTGCATCACGCTCGCTCACGTCTCAGGAGTATTTGCTGTTTCTGCGTATGAGTATTTTGATAACCAAGCGTACGCTACATCAATTCAGTCTGAAAAAAAAAAAGTAACCCGGCCTTTTCTTGGCGACAAAAATTTCATAAAGGACAAAAATGGCAATAGGCCTCTAGATAAGGGACTGGCAGAGTTACAGTTAAAACACGGCACTTCTTTAATGTTCACTTAAAAAGGAGGCCTAAAGCAGCAGAGCACGTGAAGAACAATGCTTCTGAGAGAATCCCTTATCTGATCCGTGCTCTTCAAATATGAGCAAGGAGGCAGGTTCCCGCTGAAGTGCCAACCAGTGTGTCCCTGTAGCACAAGCGGGAGCCGTGTGCCCACGGCCATGGTCGTCCTCACCGTGTAACCGCGGACACGGCTGCACACTCCCCCCGTTATCCTTCCTCCTGCTCCTCAGCCCCCGGCCGAACGAGCAAATCCCGACGTCCATTTCTCAGAGACGGTTTAACCATTCCACGCCCGAGATGCCTCTTTTCCATCAGTGACAATACATAGATATGTACAGATTGGTTCATTCACCAGCTCTACTTCTTATCACGTAGTCTCATCTCAGGGCATCTGAAAAACTCACATGTTGTAAAATAAAGCATGAACCTCGTCTGCAGTAAACACAGGCGCGGCACCAAGGTGCATGTGTAGGTGGTGACCTAAGACTGTTCCAGATGTGGGGACACTAGCAATGAGCCCTTCCCCACCCCCACAGTGACCTGCACGGGACTGTGTAGAGCTCCAGGGGGTGGGACAGCAGACAGCCCCCCCGAAACCCCGGAGACTGAACAAAAGCCCTTACCAAGGGAGTGTTCACTACCCTGACTTTGACATGCTTCGGGCATTAGGACTCGTTTATGCTCTTCACAGCCCTTTAGGGTTTGGCCCCACTGGACGGGGCCTTTTCAGTGTCCCTTTGTCTCCATCAGCCACACTGAAACTTCTGCGCTTTCCTCAGACGGCCTGGGGACCGCCCTCCACTCGTTTCTTATCAAGGAGCCCGAGAGGAAAAGAACTCACATCTAGGGATTGTGCTCTGTGGGCCGGGGCCTGCTGGGTGCCTCGCGTGAATAAGTGCGTTCAGTCTTTGCAGAGATCCCGTCAGCCAGCGTGGGGACTGGGCGCAGGGAAGCTCTGTGACTGGCAGGTGGTGGGTTAGGCTGGGAATCCATGGTGCTGCTACTGGCCTTACACTGCGGTGGAGCCTGGGTGGGCTGGGCCGATGCACCCTGAGCGGGGCCTTCTAGGTGACAGGTGCTGCCTGCCCCAGAGCAGTTCTGGGCTGGCGGGGGCACCTCTGTTCATGGGCGGGGTCGTGGGGGCAAACGTGGGGAGCTCAGAGCTGCTCCTTCCGCGGTGTCTATTGGTGCTGGTCGTCATCCGTGGTCCGTTGGGCTCTGAGGCGCGGCGGGTCTGAGTGAGTTGCTCCTCTCCTTGGGGCACTGCCAGGGTTCTTACCTCGTCCTTCTCCCTAAAGCATGAACGATGTGATTTAATTGGAGACGTGCTCAACCTGTAAAATTATCGCCAAGGAATGGCGTCATGGAAACAAGTAACTCACCGAAGGTGGCGTCCAGGGCGGCCCCAAGAAGTGAGGGAAGAGAGCGTGTGCTTCCGCAGACTTCCCAGAAAGGCTTCCTCCCCGTTCAGCTGGCGCCGTGGTGGCTTTTCTGCACCCCGCCTCTAGGACTGAAAGCAGAGACTGGGTGAAGGGTGTGCACATAAACCTAGCACCCTAAAACCCACCCTCTGCAGCACAGCCTCTCTGCCTCTCAGTGTCTGCAGCTCTAAAATGGAACAATCACGCTTCCTTCCCAAGGTTGTCGAAAGGCTCAAATAATACTAGAAGAGCCTGGCAGGGTGAAGAAATAAAGCAGGATCGAATCAAATTTATTTAAAAACACTGGGAGGTGCTGGCCGGAGGGGCTTGGGGTGGACACCAGGAGACGGACTACCCTGAACGCTGTTTACAGACGACTTCTCTCTGGACTGCAGCTTCCCCTATTCAAGTGCAAATGACTGAATGGCTCAGAAAGATTAAATAAAATGCCCAAGGTCAGCAGTTCCTAAGTAGAAGTTAAAATTCAAACCCAGATATGTTTGAGTCCAAAGCTTATGCTATTTCTAAGTTTCCAAACTTATTATGGTATACAAAACATTCTGTATTGATTCAGCCATATTTCTAGAGTGGTGAGTGTAAGCTTTCTTGCCTATGTGACCCTCAGTTTTCAATCTGTAAAATGAAGATAATAAGACTTCCTCCTGGGCTGTTCGAAGGAGTAAGTGTCTGCTATTAGCCCTGGTAGATAAGAAAAGCTTACAGAATGGCAAGTCCAATTCAGTTTCAAATTATTTCTTATCTATCCCAGTAATAGTTACAGAGATGGGGCATTTCTTTCCACAAAGTTTAAGCATAAAAGCTCCAACAGAATCCTTTAATCTGCTCAACAATTTCAAAACATAATAAGGAATGTAGCTATAAGAGGAGTGGAAAGAGGTGACTGCATGCAGAATTCTAGAACAAATGTTAAGGAGAGAGGTCAGAGGAATGTTCCTTGAGCTTCCGTGGCACCTTGAGGACTTCCACAATAACCCTGTTTGTCCGAATGTTACGGGAGAGCTAGAGGTGGTCCCGCTGCCCGTGCCCATGTGCCAACTTTAAAGGCAGTGGTGTGGTGAAAAGGAAAGGAGTCTTGATTCAAAAAGTTACAGAATTTCTAAACACCCAACGAAAAGTAATCCTACCGCCCTCTGTCCAGCCAGACCAGTCGCAGGCTGCACCTGGGACCCGTCTCTCTTCTCCCTTTTAACAGTGCTGTTGCCTCCGAAGCCTGGGCGGCTGGTACACAGTCCTCTGGGTGGACCTCTGACCTCCCCAGAGGAGAACGGAGGGGCTGTCTCTCATCTGTCTGTGTCTGGCTCACTCCCATCTGTCTGCCTGTCTCCTCCAGCCACGCCACAGGGGGCTGAGCAGCAGAGCCGCTGCTTCACCTAGCGGTCCGAGCCGGCTTCTCCCCAGAAACCAAGAGCCCCCTCGTTTCTGCCCACCTTCTGTCTTTATCTCCCGGCCTGCCTGGAAGGGAGCAGGAGGGTCCCTCTTCCCCTGTCAGGTACAGCCCATTACTGCTAATTATGCCCACGTTGCCCGTGTGCAGCGCTTCCATTCTCTCAGGTATGATCTATTAGCACAAATTTCACCTACACCGGCCTGCTCCCCGGAGCTTCCATCCGGAAGGGAGGGAGAGCTGTCAGGTGCCTCGCCTGCTTGTTTAGGCTGCCAGGCCACCCTCCTCCTTCTACAGCCCCTTCCTTCTTCACCCGGTTACAACTCCCCCCACAGCCACACACACACACACACACAGCCACACACACACTGTAACACCCTGTAGCTATCAATGCTTGCTGCTGGCCGAGGGTGTAGTCCTACCTGTCCCAGGTCCCGAGAAGAAACAATAGGCTGGGAATAAAGGGGAGCCTTCACTCAAGGGAGGAAGGTCTTGCAAATCCAGGCCAGGTGGCTATTCCAGGAGGGCGGCATGTGTAGTGTCCTCAGAGCAGCAGCATCGGACAGGTGGGCATCCTTATATTCTAGGTGACAAATTTGGAAAGAAGGCATAATCAGAACCATGAGCAAGCTAAAGAGAAAAATACAAAGCTCAAAGAAAGCTTATCTTTCCAACTGTCCATCAAAATTTGCATTTTCATGCCTTACGTTTTCATGACTAAAGCCATACGATTTTTCCCCAACTCGAGGTGAAGTTTTAATTCTTAGAAACCTCATTAAAAACAAAACAAAACAGGAACAAACAAAAATCTAAGGCAGAAACCGAGTTTCAAGAAAAAGAGGGAAACAAGAACTAGTATTAGAGTCCTGTCTCGCACCCACTGGCACGTGCACAGGCCGGCCCCACAGACGACCTCCCCCAGGCCTCTCGGCAGACGCTGTGGTGTCAGCTGGCCCGCCAGCCAGCCTGGGGAGACATAGTCCCGATGTGCGCTCCAGCAGTGTTCAAGCCACCTCCTCAAAAAGTAAGCGTGACCCGCACAGAGTAACGAATCAAGCTCTTAGATTTCAGGTTGAAAACTTACATAGCCTTCTAGATCTCAAGGTTTCTTCTCCTCACAAACCTAAGACTGTCTCTGTCTGTACAGCGACACCTTGGAGTCCGAACACCCCAAAACGCGAACAACTTGGAATCCGAATGAAAAAATCAAGCAAATTTGGCCTCGGTATCCGAACGCCAACACGTTGTTTGCGTGGGACGTATCGACTGTGTGGCCCGTAGCTCTATCCAAACGCCCACTCGTCTTGGAACGCGAATGTTTTGAAACTTGAACTGGGTTCTGGGGCGGATTAAGTTCGAATTCCAAGGCGTCACTGTACTTAGGTAGCAGTAGCCATTTTAGGGCAAATTCCTTTTTTTTTTTAGTTTCTTCAAAAGTATATTTCCACAACTTACACCTGCCTCAAAGCACACACATAATATGAAGTGAAATAAAGTAAAAGAAACGTTGTCACTTCGTTGGGGCTGCTGTCCTTTTCCAGAGGAGGCGTTTGGAATCTCCAGGAGCGGGGGCCCCGCTTTCCCTCGGCCTCGCCTCAGCAGCCCCAGTCCTCGGCGGCGCCCGTTTAATCGGGGTGAGGTGGATTCAAGGCTCGGGCCTGTGATGAGCAGACTCACGCAGAATGGTTAGAGTTCGCCCTAATGCTGTACTTTTGCCCCATCCTCGACTCTCACCCAAATCCAAAGGGGGTGCTCCCCAAACAGACCTGGGAGGGGCTCCCACAGACCACCTCAGAAGGGCTCAATTTCAGTCAAGCTCATCCTTGGGAGCCACCCCAACCGGGAGCCAGGCAACGGGGTGCCCGGTCCCACCTCACACACGCTTCCCAGCACAGCTCTGCCAGGGTCACCGTTCCAGGCTGGGGGGCGGCCAGGGCCCACCCACTGTCACCCCACGGGGGATCAGAGTCAGGCGCTCCTGGAAACTCCTTATCTGGGCACAGGGCGGGCAGCTCCTCTTTGCTGGAATCCCGTCTCCACACCGCACATACCCTACGGCGCTGGCAGGCCCTGGAGCCGGCAGCTTCCCCGCTGAGGTCAGGTCTTCCCCATCAGACCCTCAGGATGGCTTTTCCGTCTGGTGGCCCGTCAGTTTCTCCTCAGGGGTGCTCCTCACCTCAGAGCCCGGCTCCTCACGGTGTCCTGACGCCACCTCCTTGGCCCTCTGGCTCCTGCCTCTGAGGCCAGAGTGCCCAGGAGCACTAACCGGGGCAGCCACCGCACCAGTCTTCAAGCTGGGGCCCTTCCCAGCGTGGCCCTGGCCTTGGGCCCGAGAGCAGTGCCCTGTCTCTGGGGCCCTTCCTGGCGTGGCCCTGGCCTTGGGCCTGAGAGCAGTGCCCTGTCTCTGGGGCCCTTCCTGGCGTGGCCCTGGCCTTGGGCCTGAGAGCAGTGCCCTGTCTCTTGGGCTGCTCCGCAAGCCATGCCTCCCATGGGTCTTTCCAGCCGCTGCCGTCACGAGAGTCCCCCTCCAGGCTGGTCTGGACCCTGAGCTGTACCCTAGGGGCCTTGGGAGCCCCAGGCCTGTTCCCTGCAGGGGAGACCTCGAACACTGTGAAGTACATGAAGGTTGGCCTGCCCAAGCCTGCCCGGGGGCCCAGGTGCACGGGGTGGTCCTCCCCCATCAAGACCTCCCGGACCTTCCGGTGAGGCCTGAGGCTTAGCGGGCTCTGAGCCCGGGAGGGGGGCTGGAGCCCAGCCCCCCGCTGGTGTCTCCTTGGGGCTCAGCTCACAAGGCCAACAGAGCACAGGGGACGGGCATCTCAGAGCAAACACCCCACACAACACCCTCCACGGCTCCAAGACACCATACAGATCGACCCAATACACTGAGTCCAAGTGGAAAACGAAGCATTGACCCAATAGTAGCCATGGGGCAAGGCTTCCTGAATTACTTTGCCAGCAGGGTGACTGTCTTGCTCCAGATAGGGACGCTCCCTGGCCAATTTAGGTGCCTGGATGGGTCTTTGAGCAGGAGACCCTCCCCTCCTCATACAGGGGCGGGGCCGTTGGCTCTCTGGGCCCCACTTCGGGGGGAGTATCTAACAGTGTGTGGTGACTGGGGAGGTCTTCCTGCAACTGCAACTAACTCTGTATCGTCTGGGTCTAGGGCATGAATGTGTCTGATTTCCTCATATTTCTTTTCCTGTGTCCTACCAACCGAGAGGGGTTTTGAGGTCACTTGCTTTTTCTGGACCGTTAAACCATGTCCTATCCCTGGGGAGAATCTATCATGTAATGACAAACACATCAACATACCAGATTTCGTCCCGTTTGCCTCACTGTTGGCAATATAGCTCCAATTGCACGATGGTGCAGTAATTGAGGGGACCATTTAGGGGCAGTCTTTCCCTGACACCCAAAAGATACATAGGCCACACCGTGTTGCAGTAAACCAGTTCCTCCTTAGACGTTGGATACACATGGTACTTAGCCCAGTCCACCGAAATTCTACCCCGTGGGGTCCCTGTAAGAGTCAACACAGAACAGTCCTGTTGCCCAGACACACAGGACCAGAGCTATAAGCCCAAGGAGGAGTGCGCAGTGGGAACATGCAAGTAAAGCTTGAACCCGCAACTCCCATTATTTCAAAGCAGGGCTCACAAGTAAATCTTCTGCCAACGGATCGTACAAGCAGTGGTCCCCCAACAGTGGCCCCCGAATTCAGCTAGTCCTCCCCCAGACTCTGGTTCATGGCCCCAAAACTCGGGTGGTCCTCAGCCCTTATGGAGACTATATCTCCTTTCCAGACCCATTCTCTTTCCATCTGCCAGGCGTGTTTAGGCAGCTGCGCCTCGAGCGGACGTGCAGGGAAATTCCCGGAGGCTGGGGAGCCCCACCGCCCCACTCTTGGGGTTGACCAGCCATAGGCACCCAGGTCCCTCTGTGATCGCCACTGCTGTTACTGGAAAACAAGAGGGGGTCCCGCCTGCGCCCCTCTGCAAATTTCAAAGGCAGTGGTGTGGGGAAAAGGAAAGGAGTCTTTATTCAATAAGTCACATAATTTCTAAGCACCGAAGTAATCCTACCGCCCTCTATCCATCCAGACCACTCGCAGGCTGCTCCCAGGGCCCTGCTCCCTTTTAACAATACTGTCCTCCCGGGAGCACAGGCGGCTGGTGCACAGTCCTCCAGGTGGACTTCTGACCTCTGCAGAGGAGAACAGAGGGGCTGTGCCCGCCTTGCTCCCGTCCATCTGCCTGTCTCCTCTGGCCACGCCTCTGGGGACCGGGCACCAGAGACGCTGCTATGCCTAGCGGGCCAAGCCGGCTGCTCCCCAGGAACCGAGTCCCCTCGTTTCCGCCCTCCTGTTTTTATATCCCAGCCTGCCCGGAAGGGAGTAGGAGGGACCCTCTTCCCCTGTCAGTTACAGCCCATTACCGCTAAATACGTGCACGTCTGCCAGCCTGCAACGCTTCCATTCTCACCAATTGTGATCAATTAGCACCAATTAATGCCTATTCCCGCCAGCACCCTGAGCTTCCATCTGGAGGGAAGGGCGATTCGACAGGTGCCTCGCCTGCCTGTTTAGGCTGCCCAGGGCAGCCCTCCTCCTTCTACAGCCCCTCCACTCTTCACCCGGTTCTGTGACCCCCCGTAGGATCCCATCCACTCGATTCAGTCAGTAACCCCCTAGGGAGTGCCTGTTCCACGCCCGGTTCTGGATGGTGGAGCCGCAGGGAGCAGATCAAGTCGGGAGCCCATGTTCTGGCAGGAGGGACGCGTGGGAAAGCTAGCTCATGTGGGAAGTAAAGGAGGAGGTCTCATGGGGGCCGCGTGCTGTCCTGGGTAGAGAGGTCCGCAGAGGTCCCTTAGGAGTCTGTCCGTGACGGTCAGGGCACGATTGTCACCATCGGCTGCCAGAGTACTGAATTATGACATACAATTCGTCATTTCTCCCCAGGAGACTGAGTTAATCAGAGCTAAGGGTGAGACCTAATTAATCTCTGCATTTCCAGCACCTGCAAGAGGGGCTGGTATGTGAGAGAGTCTAGTGCTGAATGAATGAACTGACCTCAAGATCGCTACTTAGTACAGAAGGATCCACACCTAGTTTGGGGTCCTACACACTCCTTCCACCCCCCTTCCCCCTTTTTAAACGGACATCTCCACAGATGGTTGTTGAACTCCTTAAGCTCTTTCTGTCCCTTCGTTTTGTTCACTCTCCTCTCGCGAAGTTTAATCTCCTAGCATCTGGCTTAAATGCTCAGCGTATTGAGGAGGTAGCTTTGGGGTTATCTCTGAAGTTTTCTTCTGTGAATGAAATCTAATGATCCCTTTTCGCTGCCTTCATTCATCTTCCATCTTCTCACCCAGTTGGACATGATGGGACGCTGCGTTTCCTTCACGTGCCTCCTCGCCCGCCTACTGTGTGTGTGGTCGAGGTCTTCCGCTGGTCCTTTATGCTCTTGGTCTTTGCCGCCTAGTACCCTGGCCTCCTCTGCGGTGCTCCCATCACCCCGCACCCAGTCAGCCAGGTGACCTGCAGGTCCTTCTCCACCAGTGTTCCCTAGGCCAGTGTGACCTCTCTGTGGTCTCCCACCCACTCCTGCAGTGGAGCGTCTCTCGCCTCCAGCTGAACGCTTGGTCTTTTCCAACTGGCTTCATCTCGCCCTTCCATCGGATCTACCTGGTGCTCACCTGGTGGCTCCCCTTCCCCGGGCCCTGATTTCCCCCATTTCCCCCCCGCATTGTCATTGGCATTGTCATTACTAAGAGGCCGTCACATGTGTCTGAGCGTTTAGCGCTGTGGGTACCCGCGTCTCCCTGACCAACACTGTGAGACTGTGGAGCACGGGGGACATTTCAGACAGACAGGCAGACGCTCCTTGTCATCAGAGGAGCAGCACCGGCCTACAAGTGACCCAGTGGTGCCATCGGAACAAGCACAAGTGAGAGGAGCGGCCCCGGGAGCACCGTGGTGTGTGTCGTGCCGCGTGTTACATGAGCAGGCGCCCGTGAATGAATGAGTGTTTTCAGGGTGTGTGTCCCCGAGTACTTGTGCACAGTTTTTCTCCTAGATCAAAACGAGATCACTGTAATTACTGTTGTACGACTTGCTTTGTTCAATTAGTGCTATTCAAGTATATATTCCAGTCCATTTTTATTGCTTCTAATATGCAGACGTTATTAAAATTTCCCCCACTTGGCTCCCAGATTCCCTTGTAACCGATTAGTCCGAACCGGCGTACAGTTCGGCGGCTCTTCGCGTCTGCCCAGCGTGTCACTAAGTTTCTTTTCATCCAGCGCCGCCTCCCTCACTTTCTTTTGGACACTAGTCAGAGCGCTCGGTAGGAGAGCGCTAGAGAACAGCTGCCTCTGACCGCTAAGATCTCCACTTTCCATCTCACCAGACCAGGGGGCTTCAACCTGTGGCTTCCCTGGGCCACACATAAAACACACTACCGCTAATGATAGCTGATGAGCTAAGAAAAAAAAAAAAATTATTGCGAAAAACAAAACCCTCACACTGTTTTAAGGAAGTTTACAGGTTTGTGTTGGGCCGCGTTCAAAGCCGCCTGGGCCGTATGCGGCCCGCGGGCAGGACGCGCTTGCACTAGACGGTAGCTTACGAGTGAAACCGTAACTGACCCCCGGAGTTTATGATGCAGACGAAACCGTCGGTGCTGAGCGGGGTCACCGACCATGTCCCAGACGCCTGGAGGGGCAGGGAGGACATGTCCTCAGTGGAGCTGGGCCACGCTGCCTTGTCCCTGAGGGACCAGCTGCAGAGGGTGGCGGTTTGTTACGCAGCAACAGCAAACCCATCCAGCCAAGGACTGTGCCGGACGCTTCTAAACGCGCTCGTCATGTCCTGCCACCTCCTCGTGGAGCGGGGAAACCGAGGCTCACAGCAGACACCACGTAACAGCTAAGACAGCTAACGCATGGCCCCCGCCGGGCTTGTCTGGAACCTTCCATCCTTCCCCGGTGCCCTCCCCAGCCGCCACAGCGATGGTGCTGCATGACGTTGGCTGTGTAGACTTTGCTCCCCCCTAACGTGACATAGGCCCTGCCGTGCCCACACTGACCCCGGGCCTCGCTCGGCCCAACCTGGCTACTCTCCTTCGTCGCTCGCTTCCTCTTTGAGAAGCTCTCGCGTGGGATTGCAGTGCTTTGTGCAGAAATGCCATCAAGATGACTCAGTGGAAGTATGACTGTATTTTCGCGTTCAGTGACAAGCCCCGTCGCTTGACAGCGCATATAAGTGACACTGAGATACAGCGCTTGAGGTTAGAACCGCGCGGGCGTGTCACCGACACTAACGGCGTGCACAGCGCAGACTGGCTCTCTGATAGGTTCTCGGGCCGCGCGTAAACTAAAATCGTCAGCTACCAATCGAGTGTTAAGGAAAAAGGAAAACAAGCAGCGTATCCTTCGAAGGATCCCGGAGTGGTTTGGTTCTCTGGGGCTTACAGGGCCCTGTGGGTTCAAGTCCCAGCCCCCTCGCCTACTGTGCGCCCTCAGGCAGGTTCCACAGCCTCCCCGGGGCCAGACGCTGGGTGCTGTGATGTGCGTGCCCCTGGGAACGCGGGGGCGGGGGAGGGGGAAGGAGGACCGGGAGGGAGGAGCCGCTTTCTCCAGGGTGTCGGCTTCGCTGAGTCTTGCAGTCTCCCGGGCCAGCGGACTTGGTGTCCCCACCTCACTGTGTAGGCATCCCAGGGGAGCCTCGTGTCCTCTTGCTTCTGGAACATTCGTCTCGGGTGCCTAGCTCATCACGGGGGCCCCATGAGCTTCAGGAAAGACCCTTCTGCAGCCCAGACCACCGCTTGGGGGTCTGGGGGGCTTGTCTCTGGCCTGTGCTGCCCGCCCCGGCGTGGTCCCGACTCCTTTCCCGCCTTTGTCCTACGTTCTTCTGTTTTACGTTCTGTGCTCTTGAAGAGAGACGGCCATTTAAAAAAGAACCATGGAACTCGGGAAATGAACTGTCCCTAGGGGCTGGGTTGTGGTCCTGAATGTCCTTGTGAACCTGGTGAGGAAGGAGGACATGAGAGCCGGCTTCTCTCAGTTCCATCTGGAGGGTCTTCGACTTGGCGGCTGAGCCCCGAGAGCAGGTCCATGTGGCGGGAGCGTGTGCATCCCGTGGCCCAGCACAGCTTTGACTGCGGCCCCACACGAGCTCTTAAACCATCGTGAGACTTACAAAAAATTATGTTTACCGGGGGGATGCTGGTTATAAAGTTACGTGGGTTCCAGGTGTACGATTTGACAACATAATGACATTTTTGTTTTTTTAGCTCATCAGCTATTGTTGGTGTTAGTGTATTGGATGTGTGGCCCAAGACAGTTCTTCCAGGGTGGCCTAGGGGAGCCAGAAGCCTGGACATCGCTGACATAGAAGGAACCGGCCCTAAGCGCGAGCCCGGCGTCCGTCCCCTGATTCCTGTGACCTTGGGGTTTACTGTGCGGCTTGCTCTGGGCCTCAAGTTCCTTACGTGCAAAGTGAGGGTGTACGTGTGAGGCCTGTTATGCCCTCCTCCCGGGCCTCTCAGGTGCTATCAGCGGGGTTAGAATGTGGGGTTCCAGGTGAGCCCCGGAGGTGGGAGTAGACCCTGCGTTTCCCTCTCGCAAAATGGTAAAACACGGTGGCTTCCTTGTTTTGGGAACCTGCTTGGTCTCCGGCACTGTGCTCAGCGCTTCCTGTTCCTATATTATCCGTCATTCTCAGAGCAGCCCTGAGAGGTGAGTGTGTGGTCCTCGTTTAAAAGACAGTTTTCTGTCGCTGCCCATCCTGGGAGCGGCCCGGCCCGGCTGCCTGACCTCACGGAAGCTGGGCGCTCTGGTACAGTTGTCACAGGCGGGACAAGCACTTCTTTCTAGAAGCACAGAGCCTCCTTTGGCTTATGTTGCTCTGGGGGAAAGTGCCGTTTTCTCTCTTCTGACTCTAATCTCAACTTCTCAAACTCGCCAGGGATCTAAAAACTATACACGGCTCTGTTCTGGATGTTTTCCGCGCGACTTTGCAGGTGTCTATTTAGCTGACTTGGCAATTCTGCCGTGAGAAGCTGCTCCCAATTCCAGAGGTAGGTAGGTCAGTCCTCCTGGGTTGGGTTCGTGGGCGTGGTTTGAAAGCTGAGGTCTGCAGGCCTCTCTCTGTGCCATGGCTCTCAGTGTGTAATTTAAATTTGTTGCAGTTGGGGAACAACCACGGTCTCCCCTAGAAAGTCACCTTGGGGCACGTGTTCACATTTCAGATTGTGGAGCCAGGGATTCAAAACAGCAGATCTTTAGAAACCTGCCTGCCAGCAACTCGAGCACCTGGAGGTGCCGGAGAGCTGCCTGTCCCCAGTGGGATCCGTGTGTCACCTCTGGCCGATCGCCGCAGCCTTGCCTCGGAAGTCTGGGAAAGAAACCTGCTAGGTTATTAGTGAGAACGGTGAATGAGAACCACCTGAGTGACAGGCGTCCCGTTGAACACGTTGCACGTCATTTCTGGTGCTTAAGGCGAGCCCCGTTGGTGCCGCAGCTGAGTTCCCCGTACAGTCGCCTCAAGCTTCCCGGCGCCCCGAGCCTGCGGGCCATCAGCGCGGGGTCTGCGTTCCTCCCCTTTCCGTTTGATGCATCGCAGCTCCGGGATGTGAGAAGGGCTACCTCATTCCTCGTGCCTGCTGGGCACCGGCCACTGCATCCTCGTGACAGTGCTGAGCGGGGGTCCCCTGACTCCCCGCAGGGAGACCGAGGCCCAGGACGTGCAGGGCAGGGGACGCTCGTGGTAGCTGCGCTCCCCCCCGCCGTCCCTCTTTGGGGACGCGTGGCTGTTGTGATGTGGCGCTAGGAGAGAAAGTGGCTTTGATGGTTGGCCTGGGCTCACGGTCAAGGCCCATCAATGTCTGTCACCCGTGGGCAGGTCCCTGAGCTGCTGTGAGCCTCAGTTTCCTTATTTGTAACGTGGGGCTGTGGTGGGCCTGAGAGAGCCCCTAGCAGGCAGGGAGAAGGCGCACGGGGGTGTCTCGCATGCGTGGGCGGGCCGAGCTCCTGCTTGGAAGGTAGTTTTGAAACTAGTGAAGTGCACACACAGCACTCACCTTGCAGCGTGCAGGTCAGCCCTCTCCGTGGTGAGTGTCGGCACCTTCCACCCACAGAACGTCCTCCCCACAATTGCATGGTTCCGCGGCTGTGGCCGGGCTGCGTGGCGTTTATGGATTACTTCTTCGTCCATTCAGCTCATCCATTAAACATTTATGGGGCACGCCCACGTAGCGGGCGCTGGCCCGAGTCCTGGGAGAACAGAGCAGACAGGCCCTGTCGCCTGTACGGGCACACGGGACTCCAAGCCCAGCCCGGACGTGGTGGGCGGGCACGGAGCAGCCTTCGCAGGGCGGGGACCGGGATGGCAGGGCCGCTGGGGGAGCCGTGGGCGGGAGACTGAATCCTGGCACACGGAGCGGTGGCAGGCGTGGCCCGGGAACAGCGTGGCAGGCTGTCCCTATACCTTCATTGGAATTTCTCCTACGACAGCATCGTTCTCAGCTCCCCTGGGATTCTGAGGTCCAGCGCAGTCCATGGGCTCGAGGCAGGTAGCCTGTGCTGTATCGTGGGGTGCGTGTCATAGCAAGAGTCCAGTAGGGGCGGGGGCCCCCTGTGCCAACAGCTATACCCTCCTGGCAGGACACCTCTCAGTGCCACACCGCCGGAGCCCGGGATGTGGCCTGGGGTGGCCGCGTGTGCCCAGAACCTGGCTCCCTTGTCCCCCCGTGTGCCCGTGCCGTGCCCCAGCCGGGCTGGCATCTGCACGCCCCCGTTCCCGCCCTGGTGGCCCAGTGCTGCTCAGGTTAGATCGTGAGCCCCTTGTGTCTCTGTCGTGCCCGTGTGGCATGGTGAACGGACAGTTAGCACCTGGGGCCAGGCACTGGCTGGCTGCGTCCTTGTGGGGAAGCCGCGTCCTCTCCCCGAGCTGCAGCGGCCTCACCTGTGAAATCGGGATGAGTTCATCGCAGTGTTGTGCACACGGAGGCTCTGTTTGCAGGGGAGAATGCCTATAGGTGGATTCTTATTCTGTCCCACTCCCGGGCAGGGCTCAGATGCAGCACGCCCGGTTCCCGCGAGCTCCGGGGCCCATCATTTATGAGCGATCAGACCGTTTTATTAAGTCTGCTCTCCTCCGAGCCTCCGCTTCCTCATCGTCCAGCGGCCTGAGGACCGGCTTAAGGTGCTCGGGCGGCTCACATGGGTGCAGCCCACCGGTCTCACCACACGGGGCCGCCCTTTCCCAGTGAGACGCGCGGGCCCTGCTGCGGCTTCAGAACGGTAGGGAGGCTTTGCCTTTAGCTCCCATGTTAACCTGTGATGCCTGATTTTCTTTGCATTTGCACCGTGAGAGGCCCGATCCTTCCTTCCTTCAGCTGAATGGTGTGGGTGAGGTTCAGACGACGTGCGGGCCGTCCCCACGCGTGACACGCTCGCTGCCTTATTTAAAATGCAGACTGTCTTTTCCTTCCCGACGTGCTTTACCTGCGGACACGGTGGGGAGGCAGGTGGGAGGCGCACCTGTGCGGGGAGACGCCCCGGATTTCCATGAGGTTGAAACAGTGGGGCGGAGGGGACGGGTTTTGGACAACAAACGGGCAAATATTTAGTGAGGGTCCGCGGTGTGCAGGGCCCGGGTCAGCGAACAGAGAGGTGAGGAGCCCGCGAGCTTGCATTCCGGCAGAGGGGACGGTGAACGTGGTGACGAGCCGTGTTCAGCATTGAACTCTAAAGGGACCGAAGTGGGGCGTTAGGTGATGAGTGTTGTGGGAAGGAAGGCAAAGTGGACCAGGGGAGGGAGGCTGGTGGGATGCGGTAAGTAAAGTGGGGGGACCCCCGCCCCCCGTCCGCGAATCTGTGCCCCCTGGGAGAGGATCTGGCTGAGAGATGGCCCCTGTCTTGGTCGCTGCCACGTCTTCAGTGCCTGGGGTTTCGGCTGTGGGACTGAAGAGGCTCTCTTGGTATTTTTTTGAATAATGAAACAAATGGATGAGTCTGGGGGCGGTCACTTGACGTCCCTGAAGGCTGCTTTGTTAGGCTGTAAGGTCACATTAAACCAGTCCTTGCCTGCATGGTTAGGGGAAGAGATGTTGGGGGGGTGGGCAGTGCTTGGCACATAGTAGATGCTCACAAAAATGTTAACTCCGTTTTCCTGAGGACAGCGTGCCCACATTTTGACAGTGAAAGTACATTAGTCTTATATAAAGAGAACCTGCTGTTCTTTTTTTAAAAAGAAAAATGGCTGCATTTAGGGAGAAAAGGGAATTTACGATCCCACGCAGTTGGCACCTGAAAGTTCCACTTGTTGAAAAGTACTGGGTGTTTCTCTGAATTGAATCCTGAGCCCCGATGGGGTCGCAGCCCCCTGCTCTGTGTGGCCTGTGTCCCATGGACCCTTGCTCTGCGGGACCCTTTCCCGAGCCCTGCGCTCACGTGTCACCCTGCATGGTGATGGGTCACTCCTCGCTCCCCCTTGTCCCCCCGAAAGGAGAATGGAGGCCTTGGGACGGAAAGGAGTGGTTTGGCGATCGTCGCTGCAGCGCGAGGGTTTTACGGACGTCTGGTTTGGATCTGCTTCTTGCAGCTCTCTCCTTACGTTAAAAAGCTCTGTCATCCTGTCTGCCTTTCACATTTTTAATTTGTACTCTCAGCTGCCCCCCCGATCTAGAGGTCCTGGGACAGTCCCTGCGTGGCTTCGGTGGCTGGACTCTTCTTTGCGGCCATAACATTAAAAAAAAAAAAAAAAAAAAAAGACTTTCAGTTTTATGTTCCGCATATGAGTGGAGTCATGTGATTTTTGCTCTTTTTTTCTGTCTGGCTCATTTCACTTTGCACGATGATGTCATGGTCCATCCGTGCTGACCAATGTCACCCCGATAAATTTAACAACAACAACAACAAAAGACGGCTTCTCCCACCTTCCTGTGCCCGGCGCCACCTCCTGGGTCCGAGGGGCCGTGACGGAGCCATGAGCTCCGCTTCCTCTCAGCCTTGTTCCCTTTTTCTTGCAAAACGCTGCTGGGCGCCTGGTTTGCACTCCGATTGTTTTCAGATTTCCTTCAGGAACCGTGTGTTGCTTTCCTCGGATGCTGGAAAAAAGGAGCCAAACGTGTACCTGGGAAGTGTGCTGGCATGTTTGCCGGCTGTGCCGGTCGTGTCCCGGGATGGGGCGCAGGCCTTCCTTTCCGTACTCACACGCTCTGGTCGCCGCCCTGGGGCCCTGCAGAGGCTAGAGAGCCCCCGAGCCCCGCGGACCAGCGCCCCTGTCCGTGGGCTAAGTGGTCCCCTTTCGGCCGCCCCTGCCGGTCTCCCGGCGCGGCGGGTGGACTCACAGCGTTCCGACGAGCCCGGCCTGCTGGGCTGGGATCCTGAGAAGAGCCGGGAGCCCGGAGGAGGGAGGTGGCACTGAGCGGAGGCTTCACGTACGTTTAGTCACTTCACACACACCAGTGGCATCTCTGTGCCTGACGACACAGGGCCTCCGCTCAGGGGCTTGTGGTCTGCGGACACAGCACTCGGGTTCCAGTGAGGGCGTCGTTTCGAGCTGAGATAAAAGTGGTGGAGAGCATGGATGTGGTTCTGTGAGGCCGTGGCTCTCCCCCGACCCGGGTCTCGGACGAGATTTTCTTGAGGGGACGCGGACAGCCAAAGGGCGTGTGGGAGTGAACCAGGCTAAGGGGAAGACGGGGCGACTGCTCCGAGCAGAGGTGACAGAGGCGGGGACTGGAGGGGCCGGCAGGGGACCCCGGGCGGGAGGCCTTGGGCCAAGTGAGGGTCGGGGTTTACAGTTGGGGTCACGGGGACTTTGGAGGCTTGTAGGCGGCGGGAGGGATGAGACCGCGCCCGGGTGCAGCGTGGGCCGCGTGTTTGAAGGCAGGTGGAGTGGAAGCGGGTCAGCCCGGAGGCTGCTGCCCTCGGCCCGACCCAGGGAAACACGGGGCTGGCTCCGAGCCAGGGAGGGAGGGACGGGTCTCGGAGACGCTGGGGGATGGAAACGGGGGGCGCTTGGCGGTGGAGGGTACAGAGCGGAGGGGGCGTTTCTGACGTGGGCGTCTGGGCCGAGAGTGGGGTCACGATAGAGCGAGGGGACACGGGACAGGAGAGGTGCCCTGGCCTTGGCAGCGGCAGGGCAGACGTGGTCACGAGCTCAGCCTCGGGTCTGGGGAGTGAGGGTGCGTTGGGAACAGCCAAGCCCGGCCGACAGCTGTGTAAACAGATTTAGAGCTCAAAGGTGAGGTTTGCGCTGACTCCCGAGAGCACGGTTGGGTGGCTTCCAGGTAAACAGCGGGAAGGACGTTCGGAGCAGCCCCGCGCGGAGGGGGCACCGGGAGCCAGCGGGGAGGCCTGGCTGGAAGAGCCAGTGGTTTGCAGGGTTTGGAGAGCGGGGTACATAGGAGAGGTGAGTGGAGAGACGGGGGTGCTGGGGCCGGTCGTGCAGAACCCTTTCAGCCACGTTAAGAGATCGGGACTCGATCCTGAGGGGCAGCAGCGGCCCCTGAAGGGTGTTCAGCAAATCGAAGCTGTTATAATCACATTCGCGTTTCGGAACAACCAGTGCGCCAGTGAAGGGCAGGATGGGCTTGATGAGTCGTTCATTCATTGCCTCACCGGCGCCATATGTTGTACGCTCAGCGCTGTGGTACGTGCCGGGAAGCCAAGGTCAAGGCAGAGACGGCGCTTCTACCGAGCCGACTGCTGCTGGGGAGGGCGGACCCCAAACCATGAAATCATAACGCAAAGCGATTATATAATATAACTTCT